>JABASP010000799.1:0-40257 GCA_019776565.1 Sminthurinus signatus
TTGATTGAGAGTTTTTATGGATAAATTAAAAATGGAGCTTGAACAATATTGTGAAGAAATCAATGCAGATGATATGGAATGGAATGAGGATGGAAACTCAATAACATCTACTCCAATTATTACAAGTCCACAAATTGAACGTTATACTAATCATGCTAATAGTAATAAGGACTTGGATTATGCTCGAATGAGTCATTATATGGAAGAAGAGGAAATTCGTTCTCAGAAGGCGAGGTAATATATTAAATATATTATTATGAATAATAATTAATTATTACAAAGTTATAAATATATAATAAAGTACTCTTTATAATATTTTTTAAAGATATTATAAGTGTACTTATATTTTCTTTTCATTTGGTGTCTTGTAAACTATTTTAATATGTTTATAATACATAATAATAAAAAACTAAAAACTAAAAAAATATTTTTTATCATGCTTTTTGTTTTATATAGCTCGTCTCAAAAAAGAACAACATACAGTTATGGCTCAGATGGTAGAGTTACAAAGGTTGCTACAAGAAAAAATGAGACAAATTCGGATGATAAATTTTCTAGAAAAAGATCATTTTCAAGATTCCCAAGTTGGTGTCAACCTTCTACTTTTAGTATTGCTCAACAACAACAACAACAACAAAATCAATCACCTGCAAGAGGTATTAAAAGAAATCAAATTTGTATCCTCAAAACGGAAGAACAAAATGAAAAACGACAACGTGTTGACAAGTTGACTGAAACAGTACAAGAATTTTCTTCATTTGGACCGATCAGCTCTACAACTTTTACAAATTCCTCACAAGAATCAAATTATACTAATCTATACCATGAGGATTTCCAAGTTTCATCAGCACCTTTTGACGACTAAAAGTTTGTAAAATTCTCTACTACTAAAATTTACTACCTTTAATGTAATATTATGTTGTCGATACAACTATATAGGCTATAGGAATTTGACATCTTATTATATATAAATTAGAACTGATGAGCACAATTATGATACGTGTTAGGATTTAGCTATCGTAAATCTTAATAATTATTTTTAATCAAAACTGCGAATCGAAAAACACGTATTACTATTATTATTATTATCACCTATATACTCTATATTCCATTCTCGTTTCCTCCGTTTCTACATTTTATGTATATATATATATATCTAAGAATAAGAATAAGCTTATAATATAATATTCAATTTTCCAGTACATACTCTCTCTTTTTTCCTGGTGGATATAATTATGATGCTATAATAGATATTATTATTATTATTATGATTTTTATTTGAAATCCTTCTTTAACGTTTTCCAAAAATATTTAATTATATAAGTAAGTTTTAGACAAGTAATTATTATTATATAAATCGCTTCTTTCTTTAGACTTATTTCTACGATGGAATAGGAAAATTATGTATATATTTTATCAAGAATATTTTTTAGGTTATATTGTTTACTATACTTTATTATTTTTGCTTTTTATTTCAATACATTTATATATATAGAGTCATATGAATCACGAATATTATTATTATTACATGACTACTATATACATATATTTATATGTATTTTTCTTTGAAAAGATATAATATTACAATAATTATGTTCTGTGTTTCTACCTATTTTTACGTATACCACACTGTAAGGTTTTGTGTCGATCATGATTTATATATAACAAAACATTATGGTGTATTTACTTCTGGTATACATATTATTCATTCAAGCTCTAATTATGTGGGCTTACTACAATTTTTTACAAATCATGTTTCCTAATTATATGAAGTTATTTCCTTTCCACACTTATAATAATATTTTTACAAAGTTAAAATATGTTTACTATATATTCTATTTTCTATTTAGAGTATCATAATATACTATATAAAATATTATAACAATATCTATTATTCTACATAATATAAATAATATTATGTATTGCTATGTACTATGTACAGCTTTTGATTTGGCACATATGGCAAATAACAAAAAAAAGGATTTTGATTATGTGTCGTTGTGATTTATAATAATTAAATCACAGAATCAACTTTAATGACTTTTCTTAAGTTACAATAGGTGTTAAACTATTCACTATAGAAGTGTTTATAAGTTATATATCTAGTTTATTATTGTTAATTATTCTTATTCTAATGATTATTATTAGTAGTAGTTATTAAAAGTTAAAATTATACTTATTTTATTATTAAAGGAACAACCTGGTATACACATATAAACAGTAAATTCCATTCTGTAATGTACATAAAAATATTATACTATTCTAAATATTTTATCGAGGAGAGAGTGTTATGTAGCTACATATCATAGTACTACATACTTACAAAATATTATTATAATAATGATAGCTTACATTTTAAAACAAATATGTAAGGCAAAATAGTGTGATTATCACCGAGTTTAAGAAATGACTTTATTACCTATATTTAAAAAGAGTGTATTTATAAATATTAAGAAAGACAAAAACAAGAAGAATCAAAATGCAATGTGTACCTACTTAGGTATATGTATACATAATAATTGTTATTTTTACGAGATCAATGGTACATTTTCCTATTCAATAAATATGATGACAATAATAATTATGTTACTATCTATACATACTAATGTGTTGTATGTTGTGTGGACTATAAATACATATATTATGAACAATAATTAAACTAATCTTTTGAATTTTACATACATTTGTGTATTTTCTACAATACATACGTATATTCATACTAAAAAAAAAATCACAACTTTGCTTGATAAAATATTCTTATTACTTATTCACATTTACTTTTAATTTCTGGAACGGCTTCATCCCATGGTCCATAAATATTTCGTTTTAATCCACATGAAAAGACAAATATACATGGGCAAACGATAATGACGATAAACATGAGGCAAGCATAGGCTAGAAAAGCTGATGAGGAAACGGAGAAACTAGTTAGGGCAGATATAATGATAATTGCAACTAGGGCGATAGTAGATTCTCGAATAAGTGTAGAAAAAATTGGAAATAAAATAAATGACTGCACAGCATATGTCAAAAGAGCAATTGAATGCCAATCAGTCTCTAATCGAGAGGCTAGGAACAAAGATCCGATCACGGCTGCATTCACTGAGATAGTTTGAGACACCATAAATCCTTTCATTCCATAATCAAATGTTATTAAATGTAAACACAACATTAAACAAGCAGTCACATGAATTGTATCAGTACTGATTGTTTCTGTGAGTGTTCTTAAACTTGGAGCAAGTAAGTAGGAAAATAATAGGTAGACAACAGCAACTTGAATATGTTCTCTAGGTATACTGAAGATAAGATTTTTAAGTTTTTGAAAAATTTGACGAGTAGGAAACACTTGATATATTATATAACCACAGATAGTAGTAAATAGAGTTGTGAACAATACAGGTGCAGGGTGTAGATTTTCATAGTTCATATGATAATACACAATTAAAAACACTATACTAGTTGACACTTGAATGGCCACTCTTGAGGATTTGACGATGACTTCATACACATGATAATTAACGGGCATAGGATTTAAACGTAGAGCTGCATGAATATCCGCATCACTGAATGTATTCATACTTGACTTTTTCTTAAACCCTTTAATACAGATTAGATAAAAAAAAATATTAAAATTTACATCTCTCTTTTAAAAACATAAAAATACTCAAATGATGGTAGTTACAAGTTTGAGTCAAATAAAATATTATACAAAATGCAAAAAGTACAGCCAAACTATTTTGAAATTTACCTTTTATCTTCTACCACGACAAAATACGAAAAATAAGTAGAATATATATACGAGGATGACCTAGAAATCTAGTCCATCGTAGCGAACTGGATCAACTATAATTAGATTAAACACAATTAAAAAAGTACAACGGAAAAAAAGGAAAATTTTTGTGCTCTGCACAAAATTAGTTTTGAACTGGTCTCAGCTCCCGGTTCAGAGTTGTTGGCTAGGGAGTCCACATCCTTGGAAAGTCAACTGAAAAATAATTTTAGTTTTACATATTACATGTGAGCAAAATTCGGGAATCCGAAATAGGAAATCGGGAGTATCATAGATAGTGACTATTGTTTGAGAAATCCACAAGTTTGATATCATAGGTATAAAAAGTGATGAGCCTGAATACGTTTTTTCATTTTTATTGGCAATGCAATTCCTGTACTTTCTGTGTTCAAAGAAATCCTGGACAAATTGGCAGCCAGTATGGATTATATGGATATATTTTTATGTAATTTTATGTTAAATGACTTTTTTTCTCTTCAAAATCATGTCACTTGATTATTTTAGATAAAATTTTATGAATTTGGAATATACCCAACACAGTTCCTGTGTAAATTGTAGATATGAGGTGGAAATCCAAGTAGTACGTAGCTACTTGATATTTGATTCTTCTACCAAGAGTGGAAAAGAGAAAAGAAGGAAATTTTACTACCCTGTTTTACTACTATTATATTATGAGCATCCACATATAGACAAGTATATGTAGAAGGGGCCAAAAATTTCAGACATTGTTTGACATGAAACAGCACAAAAGTGTGAGATATTTGAAACACTGAAAAGATTGACACAACATTGCAATATAAATCTCAGTTTGTCAGTGATTGATATAGGATCAGTTCATAATATTGAGTCTGTCAATCTCTCTCCCCTGCCCTGTATGCTATATGTATACAAATAATATGTAAGATCCGAAAGTTATTGACTTGTACGCTTCTTGTGTTCAATATATATATATATATAATATACAAAAATATGATCATGATATTACATACTACATGTTTTGTATCTCCAGCCTACTTGAAATTCTCCCCCGTCTCTTGAGATATTCAGTCAAAGAAGAAGTTTAAGATGAAAAAAAAGAAAACAATGAAAACCGAGGTATGTGTTTCGTTGTCGTGTTCTACAATTGCTTTTTGTTGTATGATTCATGTTTAGCATTTCCCCTTTCTTTGTTTTCTTCGTTTTACCTAGTATACTGTCTTTTGAATTGCACTTAACTCATATTTATTTCAAACTTCAAAGCTATCTGAAATAAAATGCTATTGAGTGATCAATAATTTAGTACATAATACATATTAAATACAGAGAACTTTATCATCGACTACTTTTGACAAAAATATTCCGTATCCCGGAATCATGAAATTAATTGTAAGTGAATATTAGTTTTCTCCGTTTCCCCTTAAATGGGGCATAGGATAAGTGAAAAAGCAGAAAGCAGTTTTTAGCCAATCAAACTCTCAACTCTTGCCACCTTTGTACTTTGTATACATTCGTGTATATAGATGTAGAGATGTAGTTGTCTCTCAAGATTCTCTGAACAATAAACGTATGCATATATACTATGCACGTTCAATGTTTATATGCACAATGTACACATACAGTTTGTACCTCACAAAAGTTATGCTTTCTGTTAGACAATAATGTGCAATTTTCTTTCTCTCATCCCTCTTTCTTTCTTTTCTTGCTGACCTCACTTCCTGACTCATTTTCTTTTTTCTCCCGGTTCGTATTTTTTCTCAAGAAAAAGAAAAGTGAAAGTAAGAGACAAAGAAATTCTCGTTCATTTCTCAGAGTTCCAACTTTTCTTTTTCATTCTCACATCACATCATCCACCATGGTGCTCAAAGTACAATTGTACGGCGTACGATGTACGGTATTTGGTGTACAATACATATAGGCACGCACACGAAGAAACATAAATCTGGGGAGGAAGAAGGGAAAATAGGAGTGTGGGAGTTTCTAAACTCGTATGTCATGTGGAAGACGAGTGAAGAAGTGTTCGCTGAGTCTAAGTTCTAGCTCAAAACTGCTGTACTCTATACAGTCTACAGAATACAGAAAACAGTACAGTACAACTAGAAACTAAAAGTGTCTGTATAATATCCTTACTTTATAAAGTAATACAACGACTTCTATTAACTATCACAGTCACCACCAAGTCTACATGTACTTTGTAGGTAGTAAATGCTTCTTTACAGTTAATATTTTTCTCCGTTCTTTCTCGTTTCTGTCCCCTTTTCTTTCCGTATACTGTGTGTACAGTGTACACTGTACATAAGTGTGTATGTATTTCTAAAAGAACTTTTTTTTCAAGAAAAAACCGAGGAAAAAAGAAACTCTTTGTCTTACTCAAGGACAAAAGTAAAGTATAGAGTATAGTGTTTAGTAGTTAGTTTTACTTTGGATTGTGCGAAAAAAGTTATTTTTCTATTTTCCTTTTCTGACCAAACTCTTATTGTACTCTATGGTTCCGCATCGGGATCTTTTTTTCTTGTAAAGATATTTTTGGAAGGACGACCAACACAAAAATATGAGCATATATTTCAGAGTACTTTAATTTTGGGTTCAAAAGAAATGTAAAAGTAAAGAATAAAAAAGGGGGGTAAAAATATAGAAATAGAAATTGAGAAAAGGAGATCCGAGAAAGCACAACCCTTTTCATAATTTCGAGAATTATAATTAGAGAAGGACCATGATAACTAGGCGAACAACCGTAACTACGTAGAAAACGTGTAATTATTTGATTCATTCAAACTAGTTCACTTTTTAGTACTTTTTTTTCTTGATTAATGAACTCCAAATTCCATGTACAATAAATAGCTGCTAGGCATTGAAAATTAAGTAGCATAAAATATGAAACCAATCATGATTCAGCTCCGTGAACACAGTACTTTGTACTGTGTTTACGTTTTTCATTCATGACAATGCTTTAAACCTGGAGTAAAAACAAATAAACTATATGCAAAATATATAAAACTTCAATCCACTCAGAATTCGTTCAGACAGGTTGAATCACTGTCTGATCGAGAGATTTGTATTTTGTATAAGTTGCTAAAATACTAATGCTGGGAAGACAAAGAAAGGAAAAGGGATGAAAAGGTTGGCAAAATGAGTTGATGTGAGTAGTCAGTAGTCAGTACTAAGACTCAACTGTGCATTAAGTTTGGACTCGGACTTTTGGACACTTGGAACTTGGAATGAACAATGATGAGAAAGGAGAGAAACTCCTTACACCTTACTCACACAATCTAAAGTCCAAAGAATGGGCGTGGGAGATTTATGGAAAAAAAGAGAAAGTATAAGTATATATAGTAAAAACAAGAAAAACCAACAAGAAAATTCAAGTCCGATGGCTATTTACACAAAGAATGTAGTCAGTTGCAAGGAGCAAGTAACCAACTCAACTGAAGATAGAAAAAAAAGTTGAAAAAAAAATCCATGGAAAAAAAAAGTAAAAAGTGGGAAGGAGGGGAAGGAAATTCAGTGGATAAAATAAGTGTATGCCTGAACAAACTACCTTTTCTCATCTAATGTCTGCATTCTGCATCCCACATATATACAAATACAAATACAGACACTCAGCTCAGCTCAACTCCGCTCAACTTACCTCAGTTCATCTTAACTCTTAACAGAACAGCATTTTAGAAAGCCAGAAAAGAGAAGAAAAGGACCAACAAGAAAAGAAGAAGAATTCAATATGGGTAGTTGAGTTTTCCTTGCTTCTCCCTCACTTCTTTCCCACTCACCAGTCTCACTGTACCATACTCCAAACTCCAAACCCCATCGTGTGTACTATAGTCATTTTGAGTATACAATGTATAATGTACACCACAAACATAGGGAAAGTCGAGAAGAGGAGTAAAGAAAAGAATAGAAAAGAAAATAAGAGGGAGAGTTTCCTTTCTTTCTTTTGCCAAAGAACCGTGATGAAAGTTGACGCGGCATCGGCGAAAACTCCGAGTGATTGATGGTCCAGACTATTTTCCTCCTTTACAATTCCAGCTTCACAACTTGGATGGATAAAATGGACACAAAGATGTATCCATATGTGAATACATGCATGTTGTATATTGTATATTGTATAGTTCACAAGTACACACACTTTCTGTGATACTTTGGTGTTCAATGTTCGTGCATTTAGAATATTTGTACATTTTATTTGGTTCACACCCCCAAACTCCATCTCTCTCTACCATCTACTCTCTACCCCATAATATAAATGTAAATAGGAAATCCCTCTTTTTAGGTAAAACAAACAAATAACAATCCAGATTAACATGCTCTGTATTTCCAAAGATTGGCTCTTGCTTTCTTCTGAGTACTATTTTCTACTTTTGTACTAAAAGTAGTCAAGATAAAAGTATTTGAAGCGAACGTACTATTTTTGACTGTGAACTGTGAAATGGTATCTGATTAGGTAGAAGGTAAAAGCTTTAGATTTGTACATATTGTATTAAGCTTAGCTAACTCAGTCGATTTTTTTGCATTAAAGTTAATCCACTTTTTACTTGTAATAAACAGGATGCATGATGCATGTACAATGTACATAGATGTAACAAACTTAATTTATCCTCTTACACTAAGACCATGTGCCCGTGCTTTAAAGTTAAATTGGAAGTCAAAATCCTTTAGTATTAACTCAAACCTCCACTCAATTTTTTTTTGCATTTAGTTTTTTCCAATGGATTAACTTCAGAAAAAATCTCAACTGATTCATAGTTTTTCCAGTTTTTATAAATATCTTATGTGTACATTTAAAGCTTAAATTTTAAGCATGTTTACACGTGTGCATGAAAGGTGAAAAGTTACCGGAGAAATGATAATGAATAATGTATCACAGTACATATGAAAAACATACATACAAAATACACATGAAAGTTCAATGTGCCCAATAAAAGATACAAGGTACAAGATAAAACGGATTTACAAATGAAATCATGAGCATGTATTCAAAATGTGCGGTTCACCTCGACTTTGCTACATATTAAGAAGAATGAATATTATTATTAATGTTCGTGTACATTGTACAATTCACATACTGGTAGTCATTGCTTTCGGAAATTCATGTTTCATGTCCTCATTTTTCGCTCCTGTGTATCTTGTATATCCTGATTACAGATTCCACCCCCATGATATTATATTTTAATATGCATGTGAGAATGAATAAACAAGTCACTGTACACTGTACATTGAACATAGTACTTATATGCATGTGATTACTACCTGTATACTCTGTACTCTATGTATTCATTTTCTGATCCATTTTCCCCCAATTTGTTTAATATTGTATGAGGAGACGATGATGAGGTTGGTGATGGAAAAATGGAAAACTTTCCATTATGAGCTGGAAGCTTGTGTGTTTACTATTTACTATTTGCACTCTCTCAATGTACAGTGTACAGGATATTACTTTTTCTACATCTTGTGTCACTATTCATACAAAGTACACGGCGCTAGGCCTAATCATATAAAAGAGAATGGGTTTGAGTTTCACCTAGATTGTAGATTCTAGAATCTAAACTGTAAATTCCACTCAAAGTTCCTTTCCCTGTTCTCCAAGCTCCAAGCTCTATTCCTTGTACATACATATACAATATACATCTTATGTGCTGTGTGGATGTATAATGTATAGATATTGCAACTTATCAATCTTCATTTACCCAAGGAAATGTCACTTGGAAATTACGAACCGAATTTTTTTTTTCAAAAGTGAAACCATAACTGCTGACGTATCTATCACCATACACCATACATATCAATAGTTTTCCTAGTTTTTGAACAGGACAAAAAAAATTAGGAACGGAACACTGTACACTGTACATAATACTTAACCTTATTCTCAAAAAGTCAGGAAAAGTTTTTGAAATGTCGTTTTCTGAAATCGCAAGTATTTTAAAGTATTTTAAACTACAAAACCGATTTAAAATTGACGCATCATTCATTCATGCGTCATGGTTTTTTGTAGTTTTTTTTTAGATAGGTACACAAAACCAATTTCATCGTTTACTGTTTATTTATTCCACAGTCGCTTTTCATTTATAAATGTATACATTTTTTGTATTTTGTATTCACCATTTGTTTTCACCAAAGTATTTACATCTCTACTAGTTCTTAATTTTTGTCAGAATGCACTTTTGACTTTTGGTGAAAAAATAGTGTGAAAAAAGGTAATACTTTTTGTTATAAATATGAAAAAAATAAACTAGTTTTGTGCGCAATCAGTAATCAATAATCTCATTCAGTGGAATGATTTTGCGAAAAATAAATAATACATAAAGCATAAATAAAACCCGTGGGTAAGGCTGTTTTTTTTCACATGCATCTTTTGTACCAGAGTTCTTTCTCCAACTGTTGTAGCTTTGATATTTTCATTTTCTATTTCCTAACACGGTTTATAGACACAGATTGAAGACCCAAAAAGAACAGGAATAAATGGGAAGAGGAAAGTAGAAGCAAAACAAAATCAGAGGATGAAATTTCAAGGGAATACCCACAAGTCAAGTAGATGTCAAATCAAGCAAGTCGGGGAAATAAATACGAGATACGAGACGAAGAACAAGAAACAAGTCAAGAGGATGGGGATATCCTACTAATACCTAATGCTCACGGTTCATCCATGCCCTGTCTACTGTCTACTATATACCTGCTTCACATACAAATTACATACAGGTTCTACATTCTACATTCTACATTGCACATACGAAAAAACACAAATGGAAAAGTTCAGGTGAGGCTGAAGTTGAGACTTGGAGTGAGAAAGTGAGAGTGAGACTGCAATCCAATCTGCAGATTCTGAGCTAGATCCAGATCAAGGAAAAAAAACAGAAACAGTAACAGATACGCAGACACATAGATAGCTTGATAGATAGATAGACATGCTGACTGACTGTAACACCGAGTGAAAAGAGGAAGCAAAAGGCGGATGAAAGACTGGTATTAGATTGATCAGTTTCTCCCCAGAGATTTCAGTCCAAGTCAACCGGGTACTGGGTTCTCTTAAAAAAGGCAAAGGAGAAAAATATAGAAATGAAAAAGAGAAAAGAGAAAAGTAACACCAACCAACCAAAAAACCAACCAAAAAGAGAGAGTGAAAAGACTGAAATACTAAAGAAAGTTTAGCTTTGAGTTTGGAGTTTGGGGTTTCATCCTAGAAAATTGAATATCTATACCATAATCTCATGTAATACTGAAATTTGGTGAAAATATAAAAGGTTGTGTATTACAATATACTGTAAAATCTCTTTTTGTATCACAGCACCTAATAGTGACGCCCTCCGTTTGATTTACACGGCGTACATAATAAAGTTTCCAATAGTGTCGCAGCGATACAAAAAGAGATTTCACGGTAAAAGGTTTTTATTTGTGTACGGACAACATTTTGCTAGTTTTATCTTATCTGAAAAATCTGTAGATAGATGTGCATTTTCCGGTGTTTTCTTTTTTCTTATTCTTAAAACTAAGCATTTTTCACTGTTAAAGTTGGAATGTATACTTGCTTTCTTATGTACTTTGGTTTTAAAAAGTCAGATAGTCAATTGTACTACTTTTTTCTCCAAACGATATCAAATGTAACCTTTTGTTGATGTGGTGAGTGATGAAGAATGATGACATTTGATTTTTGTTTTTCACTACCTTAAAAATTTACCTTCTAAACCTTCTAAATTTTTATGTTTTCTTACAGCATCTACTTTAAAACGTGTGCCCAGTAGTAAATAAAGTTTTTAAAAATGTCAAGTGAAATACAATATAACTTGTAATAAGCTTTATTATCCATTCAAGCGAAGGTTAGAAAAGCTTAACATTGCTTGTTATTATTTTAATAGTAAAGTCTCATGGGAACTATGGGCGATTTTGCTCATTCATTTGAATCAGTAAAATGTGGATAAGTGTAAAGAAAATAGAAAATTACGACTATTCAATTATACGACTTGAACTGTGTGGACAATTTCAATGCTTAAGAGAGCTTTTAGCACGAACTTCATTTCCGCTTTTGTAGCGGAAAGATACTTTCTTGAAGACAAGGAAGAAAAAACGTGTAGGAGAAAGTGAGTAGAAACAAAAAGAGAGATGTAGCCAGTGTGGGGTTTTAAAGTGTTTTTTGTAGTCAGATTGTAATTTTTTTTGGATTGTGTTGGTATGTTGAATGTTGAACCTTCTTGTCCGTGTCCGTGTCCTTGTCTTTTTATTTCTGTGATGTGCAATGTTCAATGTACAATGTTGAAAGTACGGTGTACAATGTAAATGTTTTGTTGCCCTCTTCCTCCTCGTCCTCCTCCTCCAAGTTTATGTGGGGTGTAAATAAAAGCAAAGGCGAGCGTCTATTGTCTATACATCTATTTTATGTTCAAAGAGGGATTCACAAATGGAATAAAGTGTCCAGATGGGACAGGACGTGCCAACAGAGTTAAACTGGAAATTATATAGGCAATATGGATGCTGGATGCTGGATGCTGGATACTGGATACTCTCACAAAGAACAACAACGGGATGGAGGAACGGCTCTTGCCCCATTTCACTTACCAAATATCTGTATTGAACAACAACAGACAAAACAAACAGAAGGGGAGGAAGAACCGGGAGGCGGACGAGAGATCCAGAAAAGTACGACCTAAACATATATTATACATGCATTCAATGAACAATGTACAATGTACAAGTACATGCAATGTTTCTTTATAGTGAAGTGTTGGAGGAGTGAATGAAGAAAAGCGGAAACTCGTCCCTCCTTATTTTTTCATACAATGTACAGTGTACACTGTACAACTTACACTGAAAATTGTACATTGCACACCCATGGAATAAATTAAAAGTGACATTTATTTTAGTAGAGAGAGTTCCTAAAGCTCACTCGGAAGAATAAAATGTGTTCTGTGAATTGTGTTTACATACTTCATTGCCCATTGTACATGGTGAGATTTTTACCGTTTACAATCCCGCATAAATATCCATATAAAAATTGTACAAAGAATAAAAAAAAAGTATACATGTTGAAATTGTTTAGTTGTATATGTAGAAATTCTAAAGTAAAGCTGTTTTAATTTCAAAACTATTCTAAACTGTGTACTGCATAACTTTTCTCCATACGGATTTTCACCTCAAAATATTCTCTTTTTCTGAAAGCTTAAAGAAAAAGCTATGCTTTTTGAAAATTGTACATGATTTTCATTAATAATTCACAAAGAACTTGAACTTTATCAAGTTTTATCAAAACATGTCTTAGAATTTTGCATGAAAAAAATACAAGGACGTACTTTTATTCAGCATGAACAAAGAGACGGGAACAGTGAACAGGGTGAATGACAGAGTGCGAAAAAAGGGATGGAAGTAAAAGTTAGCAAGCCATTCAAAGTTCCTTCAATGTCCATTGTCCATTGTCCATCAACCAACATAGAGCACAGAGCAAAGTCATTGAAACAAGAGTGAAGGACACAAAGTGATAGCTGACAGCAGAAGTAGTGAACAGAGCCAATATGTCGATTCTCAAAAGAGTGACGATACTGTCCAAGTTTTGCGAGTCAAAAATGACTATGCATTATACATACATACGTACATGCCAAAAACTCGAAATTGAGTATCGAAATCGAAAAGATGGAATCGTCACCATGCCACTACAATGCATATATGTACAATATATAAGTGCTCAAAAGAAAAAGAAAAGGAGAAAGGAAAGTGGAAAGAGTGAAAGAAAAATTTTATCACGACGAAAATACAAAGAACTCTTTGCTGGATTGCTGAATACTGGATACAATTGAAAGTTGAGGAGAAGAAGAATGAGAAAACAGTGAAAATATAAAAAAAATTTGGATGAATATAGATAGTGGGAGTAAAAAAAACTTATCGTGTTAGAAAGACAAGGACACAGGGACAAGGAAGAAGAAGGTTGAAGGATGAATCGAAATAGAAAGGAGAAAGGATAAAGGATAAAAGTCCTCAATCCAGATAATGTTGTGACCAAAAGGAAAGAAAAGAATGAGAAATAATGGGAGTAGAAAGTAGAAAGAAAGAAAGAAAGAAAGAAGGAAAGAAGGAAAGAGTAGGAAGGACAGGAACTAAGAAAAAGGAGAAAAGGAGGAGACGAGGGGAAAAAAGAGAAATCATGAAAAACTTTCTAGTCATCAGTGTCAGCTTGGAAGAAAATCTATGAAATGTAATCTTCAACTCTGATCTCACCCTCTCTGGCCTCTGCCTCTACTTTTGCCTCTGGTATCTGGTATTCTTGGGAAATTCAATAAAATACTGCAAAGTTCATGAAAGTCATCAAACCTCACACTTTCACATTCTCCCCGTCCAAACTTGTACACTTGTGGACGAATATCTGTATTCTGTATCTATAATCTATACAGTTTATACTATGTATACTTTCTATTCGTGTGGGGATATACCTCTTGTCCTAAAAATGTCCAATGTCCAACGTCCACTCAAGTCTCAATTCTACAATCTGCAGACTCACTGAACTGGACTGAGTTTGACCGATCGGATCTAAAGCATTGATTCCTGTGCAAGTCAAACTCATAAAGACATGTATTTCTACTTTCTACATTCTACATTGAATTTTCCTCCACTTCCAATTTCTGTCATTGTCACACTGGAAGCTGGAAGCTTTGACTTGAACTTGTATTAAAGTTGGTGTGAAAAATTCAGCTTCACAACTTGTTATTTCACTCATGTAGTTTTTGGTGTCGGGGACCTCAACATCCAAAATGCAGAGAGCAGAGAGTAAAACTTTAGTTAACAGTAACTTTAGTTTATAAAAATCATATTTGTACACCTACTTGACACTTGACATTTGGCATTTGACATTTGACGTTCGATAGATAAAAACTGTGTATAAATGAACTCCGGATCAGCTTATTTTAGAAAATAGGTCCACTTTTTGTTATTAAAAATACAATATCTATAATACCGGCTTACTTTTGAGATAATTTGTGATCCGTGACTCTTGATCCATAAAATGATTCAAAAGGTCCACGTTTTTACGTGGAATACTTAAAAAACAGAGCATTTTCTATATTTTTACCTGTTCCTCAAAACTCAAAACCAAAACCACTAAAGCTTTTGGGGTAGAATTAATCAGAGTAGCAATTGATTTTAAAACCATTTATTACGGCTGGCCTATCTCGTGTAATAATTTTAGGCAGGAAATGAAAAGAATGAAAGCTTTTTTGTCATCAATTTACAAAGAAAGCGGAAGGAAGTCGATGACGAGGAGGAGGATGATGATGAACAGAATTTTGTTTCCTTTTCCCTTTCAACATGGTTACTTTTTAGTGAACCAAGTTCTCTATGTGTAGTGTAGAACGTATAGATATGTATATTGCATTTCGTACACTGTACATTGTACATTGTACATTGTACATGGCAGACAGTACAGTCCACAGACTACATTCTACAGACAAAGTGAAAGAACGTATTTGGGACGTTCTGAACCATGCAATTCTTTCAGCAATAAAAGCCTCAATAAGAAACAATCATGTCAATCTAATTCCCCCTTTTGTAGCTCGGACCACAGGAAAAGGGAAAAAGAAAAAAGAATCTATCCAATGGACCTTCCCCACAACACCTACAACGTATATAGCATATAGTCTATCCTATGCAACATATCATGTAGGGTGAATAATATGCATTTATGTACAATGTACAGATACATGGAACAACTCTGGAACTTTTTTCTTGCATTGGCTTCGTTTTACTTCCGTACTTAGTACAAGAAGACTCCTGTAGCTTTTCCGTATTCTGTATATTCTGTATACTATGTACCGTTTGTTGGTATCTCCAGCATGAAGGAAGCAAAAGACCCAGCGCTAGTGCCACAAGCATCCACTTCTTTAGATGGTTATAATTCTATTTGACCACAAGAATCGAGGCTTCCAGACTGTCATCGAGTAGAATTCGAGCTCCAATACGAGTACGAATTTCAGTCTGGTTCTTTGCTACATTCTTGTGGATATACGTTTCGACTCTGAGACTTTGCTGCTTTCTCTACTTTCTCCAGCACTATATGTTATATGTATTCAGTAGTTTTTGCTGTATATGTATCAAGTATCGCATGGTTGTTTCCATTTCCGTGGTTAAGTGTAGAATGTAGAATGTGGAGAGTCGCAAGTGGACGGTTGCAACTATTTTCTATTTTCAGGATGACTCTTTTTCTTCCTCGAACAAACCAACCTCAAATAACACCAGACCAGACTTTCTTCCACTCACTTTCCTCTATCTCCCACCTATCTACTCATTTCCTCTTGTGTAGATTCCCGATTCCAGAATGCAGAAAGTAGAATGTAGTAGACTCACCCTCAATGTCTACACTGTCTACTGTCTACTCTTGCACATTATTGCTCGAGTTGGAACTGGAATTGGAATTGGAATTCACTCTCCTAACGTTTCTATTTTAGTAATACATGTTATATGTTGTATTATTACCTACTCGATACTCTATATTCTCTGCTGAGCTCTGAACTTGTTTGTTTCCCATCGCCTCATTCCATTCCCAATTCCAAATCCAAGGTTTGAACTGCACTGTGTATTGTACGTTGTACATTGTACATTGTACACTGTGGATGAATTTAGAAGTACAATCAAATAAATTCCTGGAATTCCATTGCATTCATTCCCTGTCTTCTATAAATATGTGAGCATTTAGATGCATAGAAAATGGAACAGTAGAGAAAGTGCAATTTACCAGGCATTTAATGAATACCTAATATGTATAATAGACAATACACCGTCTACCATAATATACAAGTAAAACACATTGTACACATTGAGAGGAAAAAACTTGCTAGAATTGTTGTTTCCCAGTGGTCATTTTCCGAAATTACCCATTTTCAATGCAACTACATCAGAACTTCGGTTTCCAGTACATCCAAATGTTCTGACCAAACAACAAGCAAACAGTGTAAGCACTCAATTTGAGGTCGGACGTGAATGAGGGACTCAAATTGGATCATTTTTCCAGTGGTAGTGGTAAGTGTTTTCCCCATTGTACATTTTGTACAACTATGTAAAGTGTAAAATGTAAAATGTAAATCAAGTAAAAAGAATGAACAGGTTTGAATAGAATATAGAGTAGAGTTAAATTCATGAGCTACATGGAGCTATTCAATATTGACCTTTGTTCATTCTCCATTGTCCATAATTTACAAACTCGACTCGAGGGAAGACTTTAAATCGCCATGTTATCGTCCTTGGTTCGTGGTCCGTGGTTTCTGGTCAGCCATGTAAATTTAAAAAAGTTAAAAAACTACTCGTGTGCAAATTATGGATGAGACAATAACAGAAAACATGTTGCGTGAATGATTAAGGGTATTTATAAAAATAAAGAATAAAAAAAATACAGGAAAAACAAAAACGGAAATCAAAGTTAAGCTTTAATATAAAATAAAATGTAGATAAAATATGAATGCTTTTGGAAGAAAACAAAAAAAATCCTCTTTCTCCCCCAATAAAAATGGACGTGTTGGATTTATTGAAATTTGAAAAGCGAGTTGATCCTCCGTCAACGAACTGACATAAGTCTAAAGTCCAAAGTCCAAAGACAAGTTAATGCACAAACTACAAACTATATGAGGAGCTTTCATTTCATTTCAAGCACGTCATTATGTAGTCTTTAGATATCTCAAATATATTAAATAATGGAAGAGAAAAAAAATGTATTTGATTTTTTTTCTTTATAGGGCTTTCATACTTTAATCGAGGATGAAAGTCTGAAAGACTCAAAGACTGAAAGTCTAAAAGTCCGTTCGTCCATCCATCCATCTGGAGAAAGAAAGACAAGAGGAGAAAAAGAAGAAAATGAAGTTGAATACTGGAAACTGGATATTGGATATTGGTTAGAGTGGAAAAAGCCCAGAAAGCCAAGAAAGAAAGCCAAGAGAAAGAAGAGAGAAGCCTCGGGTAAACATCTGGCCAATATGATATAGTCACAAGTCATGTTTTCCTCATGATGAGTTCACTTTAGATCTTTACTAGTACCTACTCTTTCCTTCCTTTCGCCTTCCCTTTCGGCGTCTGTCCATCAACTTTATACACATTATATTACATGAAATTTCCAAAGGAAGCCAAAAACCAAAATCAAAATCAAAACCAAAACCGGGGATTCGATTGGATTGGATTGAGAAGTCCAGAGTCCAGTCGAATCCTATTCCTTTTTCTATCCACTGGATCCAGTGTTCACATCAAATTGGAAGTAAAAGTGGAATAGAAATAAGAAAGAGAAAGCAAAAGAGAGAACCTCTAAAATCCAAAACCAACTCTGACTCTTGAAATAAGAGTAAGAGAAGAACTGTAGAGAAGAGAAGATATGTATACGAATATACATACAGATCTATACTGTATATTATATCCATTGAATAATACTCACAGAAAGAGAGAGAGAGAGAAGAGCTAGATTGAAGTTGGAGTTAGAGTGGAAAACCCCAACCACGATGAAGAGATGAAGAAAGAGAGGAAAAGTAGAAGGAGGAGGAGATTTTCGTAGTGAATGGACAAGAGAAATCAAGGAGGCTTATAAGATGAATCTCATACCAAGACCAAAACCGAAAAACCAAGACCAAGGCCCAGACTCCATAGATGAATAGATGGATGGAGGATGGATGGATGAAGTAGACTCCTCAAATGCATACTCTCATACTCATAATATTAAGCAGACTTGATTCTTGATTCTTGAGTCTCTATTTTTCCAATTTCCACGGGCTACTCTTCTATCTTTTATCTTGTGTCCACTACACTTTTCCTCAACCCATGATTTTGGAGTACGTATATAATATATAATATATAGAAAAGAGAAGTAGAGGTTCAGATGCATCTCTTCTTTTCTCGAAGTCCTGTTACACATCCATACAGTGCCTGTTCGCAAGTTCTCATGATTTTTATTCTATTTTCGTTCATGTACATTTTTGTACTACACACTTCATCTTTAAATTTAACTCTTTTTTCTGTTTCTGTTTTCCGTTTTTGTGCTATGGAGATTATATGAGCGCATATGTACAGGATGTATGCATGGTTCTTTAAAGAATGGCGGACTGAGCTCAAGACTCAAGACTTATACTTGAAGATGCAAGCTTCAATCTTCAAGACTCAAGACTGAAGAGAACTTGTGAGTATGCAGTGGAGTGTAATCGGGACAGGCTAAAACTTCCACAACGAAGAACCTAATGTCTTTAGTGACACGGTTTAAGAGGGACTTTTTTCCCCTGAGAAGTTTCTCTCTTTCTCTTCATGTATCTTTTTCCCTTGGTCTGCTCTCCTCTGTTCTGTCCTGCATCTAGAATCTAGAATATATATATAGAATATATAGAACCCACAGTCCAGAATCCAGAGACAGGAAATCAACCAGGCATGACAAGATCGGCATCAAGATTCTAAATAGAATCTTGAACCAAAAAAATTTCAGTTATCTTCTTGACTTGAGAAAAGTGAAAAGGATTTCTCCTTCTTCTTCTTCTGTATGTAGTGGATATAGTAAAGTCAGGACTAGTACTACTTGAATAATAACGAAAATCAAATATCCATGATGGAGGAGATGCTGGATGGACGGATGAACGGGTGGACGACTAGATGGAGAAATAGATGGATGGATGGATGGACAGAGAAGAACAGACTTAGATTTGGGCTGGTTTAGGTTTAGTTGACCATAAAATCTCCACTGTGGTTCGTTTCATCTCGATCTCTACTTGATATGATATACATCTATCTTTCTTCATTCTTCAGTCTTCAATCTTCAGGTATTATATGCACGATATACCATGCTGCAATACGATGTACACGGTGGAAGGAAGGTAATAGGTAGTGAAATGTGGTGGTGGACTTGAATGTCCATTGGACATTCTTTGGAGATTTTCAGTCTCACTCATTCTCCCGTTACTTTTCTTTTTCTTTGGTAATATCCAGGCGATGGACGGTGGAAAATGGACAATGAGTATAACTTTGACTTTTACTATGAATTTACACTGACTATTGGGCATTGGCATTGTACTTTGTACTGATGTGAGACAAAACCAGACCGAACCAAATCAAACCAAATCAAAGTCATGAAAGACATGAAGCTGAATTGAATTTGGATGTATATTTCTACTTGTTCTGTGTCTCTATCTGTGTCTGTCTCTGTCTTGGTTTCGGTTTAGGTCTACTGTAGATTTGGAGCTGAGTCTGGTTCTGAGTCTGGGTTCACGTCCATATCGATAGTATTTCATACACCTTGAGGAGAGATATGAATCTCTCTTGAGAATTCCCATTTCTTTCTCCCTTTTATTTCTTTTTTTTGGCTAAAAGCAAAATCTTCTACTCCTCTTTTCCAGTTTTCCTTTTCAGACTCCAGTCTTGAGCAATATATTTCAAACTTAATATAATATGGAAGAAGAGAGTAGAGATACATGTACAATGTACACTGTACATATATGTATATCTTTATTCTTTATGTATGACCTTTTCCTAACTAGACATACGGACTATTGTAACTCCCATTTCCTCAAAGTTTGGTGTGTGCTGTGTGGCTCTTTTCCCATCAAGTATTTTTATTCTTGTTCATACTTTCTCAAAGTATCTCCATCTCCATTTCAGTTTTCCTCCATGGCTCCCGGATATGATATGTGATTGATCTCAATTCTCGATAGCAATAGCCATAGTAATATCAATACCAATGCAATCCCAAACCACATTCTCAAACACATGTGCACAACGTACAATGTACAATGTACAGGCATCCATCTATCTCTCATGATATTTCCTCTGCGTACTCTCCACTCTACGTTCCAAACTCCAAACTACAAACTCCACAGTCCATACTTCATTGACACATTTCAAAAAGTTTCATTAGAACTTCCATCCCATTATTGTTATTATTATTGCATTTCACCATGATAAGACCAGACCAGACCCGAACAGACCACCAGAACAAACCATTACAGACCACCATACACCACAAATGCACTTATGATATAACTAACCACACAACAACTTTTGTATTTTGTAGTATAATATATAAATGTAATATATAATACAAAAGTACAATGTACAATGTGCACAAGGTGTGTATCTATCTATTGGCGGTTGTATCCCATCATGTGTTATATGAACATAAGAATGAAGGAAAACCAATTTAATGATAGGGAACACTAGATGCTAGACAGTAGACAGTAGATGGATGTACTTATGAAGACGAATAACCTTTATACTTTCTCTTCCTAAACATACTTTTTAGTACACTCAAACTCCAAACCCCACAAACTCGTGTTACATAATACAGACATCATACGATATGATATGATATCATACAAATGTAATGTGATGTAATATTGTGGATTGTGGCTTTAAGAGAACTCAAACTGCTGCTATGAAGAAAAAAGAGAGGTAAGATTTAGAATGTACAATGTATACATTAGAACTTTGACTATTACTTTCAGTTTTTATGTTCAACTTGCCCCTTCGGTGTAAAGTTCTGTGTTCTTTATTCACCGGTTGATTTGCAATGAAATGAAATTACTTTGAAATTGAGCAAATTTGAAGGATCTAAAATCTAAAGACAAGTGTAAAACTGGACCTTTTAAATAATGTACTTTGTAGCTTTGACATTGGACATGCATTATGTAACAATTGGTATGAAATTGTTGCTCTTTAATGATAAAAGAAAAGACAAGTATTAATTTTAATAGGAAAACCTTTGATGATCTTCCTGTCTCCAAATTTTCTGTTTACTTAATACAGGAAAACAGAAAATAGAAACAGGATAAACGGTCACAAAAGTAAGAAAACAGAAGCAGGACAGAAATTTCTTTTGAGTAAAAATAATTTGGAATCGTCCACTAACGATTTAATATTAAGATACTTGCACACTGCCCACATACATAAAAAAGAATCCAAAAGGTACAGTACCAATAGATTCAAATGGTGTGCGCTTCTTCCTCGTCCATGTGTATCCATTATCCATTATCCACACTCCATACATATATGTATTCAGTATGGTCGTGTGTAGATAGATAGATAAATGGAGCAGAAGGCAGAAAGAAGACCACAGTGAATTGTCTCTTTTAGCTGGCTTTTGAAAAGCCATTGGCGTAAAATCGTTTCGATGGTGAAGCAGTAGCCGTCCGTTTCTTTCTAAGAACGATCTACAATCTACACTACACACTACACACAGCAGAAAGAAAGGCGGAAAGAAAGTCTTGTGAAATTGCTTCTTCGTCTCCTCTTTTTAGACGACTACCTCAAATCTTTCATACTCTGCAATTTCCACCTCAATGAATAGCTCCAATAGCTAATCCGATTTGAATCCTCAATATTTCCCAGGAAGAGAGCAAAATGGCTATTGAAGGACAGGCAGAGAGAGAAAGAGAGACAGAGACAGTGAGGCAGTGGAGATATCTTGAATCTAGAGGGATACAGAATACACAGACGGAGAAGAGACAAAGAATTGAACTCATTCATCCGTTATAAATTTATACACGCGTTTCATTTTATATCCATGTCCTTTTACATTCTACATTGTACATTGTACTGTATATTTTGGGTAAATATTAAATGTCTTTTATTTTATGTACATAAATGTGTATGTGAACTATGAGCAATGAGGAATGAACAATGAATGCACTGAGTATTATGTGTTATGATGATACAACTATCCACTAAACACTTAAAGGGTCTGTCAATTTATCTCTTGTCCTCCGAATTATGTATAAATATAATATTCTAAAGTGAGTAAAAAGAAGGTTCAGGCTATTTTTTCCATAAAATAATATAAAACTAAATAGACATTTTAGCTACTTTTCTCCATTCTCTAAGGAACAAAATACTAACCAAACCCAAAACCGTTAAAGAAGGCACAGGGCATCTATGATACAGCTTCTTCTCAAAGCATTTAAACGATTTACAGGATACAAAAGGTGACTTATTGCTTTCTCTATTTATAGTCTAAAGTTGAGAATTGGGACTTAAGGAATGATTATACACATAAGCAGAAACACTGACTTTAAAAACAATAAGGCAGAACAACAATGAAAAATACTGTAACATGAGCATAATTTGCTTCTGCACGACAAGCAAAAGGAAGGAGATATCAAAGATGGAAAGTACAACAAATATTTAATGGCAGAGCATGTTTTACATCCTGTAGGAAAATTCAGAGCAACAAAAGTGACATGATTTAGTTGATTTTAGATAAGACGCTACATGTACAAGGTACAATGTACAATCTTCTTATGTGATACATGTATGTAGGTATGATATCTAATTCAATTTAAATATTATACAACTCTACATTCTACATAGATGCTTTGAAATCGCTTGTATTTTAATAAGTATCCAACCGTATCCGAAAACTGGAATTCTAGAACACAGAAACTGGAACACAAAAAGACTGGAGAAAATTAATATGGAGGAGCTGTGAGGTTTGCGGATTGCATAGTGTTATACTTTATACTGTATACGGTGTTTCAATACAAATATGATACAAATTTAAAGGACTTTACATTGTGCCCATGTCCCATGTTTCTGTGGCTTTTGAATACTGTTGGACAATAAATACACACATAAATACATAATATAATGTACATAATAATATAATATGCATCTAGATTCTAGAATAATGCGCAATATCTTCTGGTTATTAATTTTAGAGACTAGAGACAGGACGTGGAAGAACAATTTAGAACTGCCTGTATAGCAGTTTCTGGGCTGTGGTTCTAATTTAATGTACATATTGTGCAAAATTAATATGCAACAAGCTTGAGCCTTGCGACTTGAGGCTTGAGCACTATTCACGGTTCACATTCCTTTCCATTTTGTATTTATTGAACACTGGACTTGAATTTTGTCTCCTTGTTTCTATTGTCTATTTTTGTGTATGGAATATTATACAAGTCGTATGCTGTGTGCAATGTAAGATATACAATGTAGATATGTTTTGTTGTACACTTTATTGTGTATTTTGTGTACATTGGGCGTGAACGTAGGAATGAATGTACAATGTACATAGAATGTCCGTGTGAGTTGTTTGTACGATACAGTTGAAGAAAATAGCAAATAACAAGAGAGAAGAGAGTATACATTATACATTGTACATTGTACGTATGAGACTCTCCAAAGGAATATCAGTAAAAGGAAGAAGAGGAGTGAATGAGAAGAGAGAAGGAAAGAAAAGCCAAAGCCGAAATTGAATGTGAGTGGGTTTCCCAAGTATAATTATGTAGGTTGAATATCTTTGTGATATCACGTTTTCCACAACTTCTCTTTTTGTCTTGGTTCTTGGTCCGTTCTGGCTTGTTCTAGTTTAGTTTTCTCCTATATGTTATAGAATGTAGTTGCAGAATCTATCCAGAGTATGTATTTTATGCTGTGTACGCGCTCCTATGTAGTTGTATCCTTGTACAGACCCAATCCAGATCCAGATCCAGCCCCATGAGAATGGATTAAGAATAGTAAATAATACATGAAACCAAATACCAAGAGCCTGCCCAGAAGCTTCTGGTTATGGTTCGTTGGTATCCTTACATATATGTATGTAATGCATGAATCCGAGGTCTTGCGGTTCCGTTTCCACGAATAAGACCTGCAATCAACTATCTGGATCTGTACAGTGTACAGCGTATTGATGTAGAAATGTGTAATAGAAACTGAAAAGTGTACACTTTGTGAGAGCGGTTTTTGGGTTTTAGACACTTTCTCCTTCTCACTATTGGCTCAGTTTCGGCTTTGGCTGGTCTGTGCCTCGGTCTCTGGTGCTTGTATAAATACGAGTTGATTGGAATTCCAAATTCCAAAGTTCTAAATAGACTTTTGTGTCATTTCCTCCTCTCTCTCGTTCTCTGTCTCTGTGTTTCTCTGGTCGGTTAGTTGACTTTCTTTGGGAAAGATAAAAGACTGACTTGTGAGTGGGCAGAGAAAATGAAGGAGAATGAGAAAGCGAAAGAGAAAGAGAAGGATTAGGAGAAAAAGAGGACATGAAGTCGAAATGGGAGATGGCGTTTCATCAACACATCCTTTCACCATTTCACCATTTCCCCATATCACACCACCAACACTCTGCTTCTACATGTACAATGTATTTGGATTCGGATTCGGTGATAGTGATACGCACTGGAGATGTATTTAGGTGGTTGGTAGGAGAAAAACCAAACCAGTAGTTCCACGTTCCACTTTCCAGGAACGTTTTACACTTGTCACAGTTAAGTGCAAAAAGTAGACAAGGGTAAAGGTTCCAAGGTGGGGAATATAGAGTGTGTGAATTGGAGATAAAGTGAATCAAATGGAATGACAAATACCTCGAGACATTTCCATCGACTTTCTCGGACACAGAAAAAGTGAATGTGTCCACATGTACGCATTCTCCCAGCTTAGATCTTACATAAGGCATAGACATAAACCTACACATTCATGTAACCATGTAAAAAGAAAGGAGTTGGATTTAGCCACACTTTCTAGAAGACTTGTAGTCTTGGAGGTGGTGAAGTTAATTTGGCGCAGTAAAGGTTTAGCATCATGTGGAAAGCGTGAGGGCGTAAAGTTACTCACAAAAATGTCACAAGTCGGGAAGGAGGCAAAAAAAATTGGTGAAAAATTACTCCTGAGCTCGTCTTCCTCTTTTTCCTTCTTTTACTTCTTTGATTTTTACGAGGGCTTGGGTGAACTGTGTTGTATGTTGTACTCAATTCTCTATGCTCTATGCTCAATGCTCAAGCATAGTAAACTGAGCTGAGCCGAGATGAGTTGAGTTGAGTCGAGTTGATTCGAGTGGAGTAAAGATTCTATGGCCACAATACACAATATTAGTGTCTTCTCCTTTCCCTCCCACTACATAATAAATTCCTGTGTACAGGAGAAATACGAGACTTATCTATATGGCTAATGTCTGTAATATACGTCAAATACATTGTACATACATTGTACAGTTTGTATTGTGTGGTCTTCTGTCTTATACTATCAAGTGGGATCATACAAGTACATTCGCACACTGTACACTGTACAATGAAGATCGTAGGATGGAAAGTATACTTGTATTACGAGACATGAAATCCCAGCAGCAGCAGTACTTGTATTTGTAATGGTAGCCTAAAGAGACCGTCAAAGTAAAAGTAAGGAAGTCAAGTCGAGTCAATGGGAAGTCTCTTGGTGTATCTGTATATTCCTCACGTACGCTCCTTGCTCGTCCTCTTCCTCTTCTTTCCCCTTTCTACTTCCTCTTGTTCTTGTTCTTGTGTTCTTGTACTTTTACTTCCTTTGCGTCCACTTCTTCCTCCTTTTCTTCCCTTTTCTCTCCTCTCTTCGTTCTGTACTCTGTTGTGCAAGGGAAAGATGCAACATACACTACTGTTTAGGTATAGTTTTGTAGTAGTAACTTTGTGTCGGTTTTTCCTAATTCGGGCTTTGAAATTAAGCTTACTACAAATTTCCCATACACACCCACACATACACATATGTACAAGTATCTTCCATGATGAGAAAATAATAGGCTTTCTAATTATGATATAGTACTCTCACTAATATTCTCAAAATCCCCTCCAAATTAAAACCAAGATTCTGTATTCATACCCAATAACCATAGCTATAGACATAGACGTACAGAGTACAGAGTAAAGGGTAAATGCTAAATGCTCCAACTCATGTTTTTACGCATCATTTGAAACTGAAACGGAAGAATCCCATGTATTTAACTTGGTTATACTGGAGCATTGAGCATTGAAAATACTTATACTTGAGGACGAGGCTCAACTGGAAAGAAGTAAAAGTTGAATTCATACTATAATACTATACAGTCTACAGTATTTGTGCCGTATTGTACGGCAAGGAAATGGGCAAGACATGGATGGAATTTATATACACGTTCTTACAAAGTTTTGGGATATGTTGCACACAAAATGTGTAGAGTGTAGAGTGTAGAGGTTTTCACATATAAAAGTTATTATTTTCTTTATACATTATACACATTACATATGGTTACAGTAGCCACGTTTCATAAAACGTCAATACTCCAAACTCTAAACTCTAACTCTAAGCTCACAACTCGAGACTCAAGATTCAAGATATTTCCTTTCTTTTCTCTTCAATTACTAAAACATATTAAAACATGTGAATTTTACAACAACTTTAGTCCCTACATTTTTATTTAAGCTTTGAAACTTGAGCCTTAAGAGTAAAAGTATTAAACATTACACATGAATCTCATCTTCCATGTCTAAATCTTACATCCTACATTCTACAGTAAAAAGTAAAAAGAAATCCTGGTTTTAATTACCAGTGAGTATTTGTATTCTGTATTCTGCATTTTCTTCTTGATG
This sequence comes from Sminthurinus signatus, assembly GCA_019776565.1. Classification (NCBI taxonomy): domain Eukaryota; kingdom Metazoa; phylum Arthropoda; class Collembola; order Symphypleona; family Katiannidae; genus Sminthurinus; species Sminthurinus signatus. The sequence goes on from JABASP010000799.1 coordinate 27,049, forward strand.
CTTGCCCCTTGCTGTCTCTTTGTGTTTTTGGACTGCAAATCATGCTAATTAATTAATTAGTAAGGTATTATGATGCAAATCTTTTATTAGACCGAACCGGGGTTTAACTGGGATTTCATTAAGAGTCCATTGTATATTGCATGTAGCTATTAACTATTAACTACAAATATACTGATAGTAGCTAAAAGTTAAAGCTATATCTATAGCTCCATATGATAATTATGGTGATCGCATAGTCTTGCATCTTGAGTCTTGAATCTTGAAGTCCTACCCTCGTAATAAAACATGATGGAAACTCAAGAAAATAAATTAGGTTCTTTCTACATGTACTCTCACAATTTGGATTTGATTTCTTGGAAATGCTTTGTAAATATTTCAATTTTCATTTAATGCCCCTTCTTCTCCTTTTCCCCTTGCTCAAAGAAAAGAAAGTCAAAAGAAAACAAAATGATTACGATATTTAACAAGATGTACAAGATGCCTTGAAACGAAAGTCGGTGAATTATATTCATATTCATATTAAATAAGTGGCTTACAACTTGTTTTCCTTTTCATCATATTTAATAGAAACTAAAATGTCTATGTATAATATGTACTCATTCTGCATTTTACTGTCTAAGGGTCTACAAATATTGTTTATTTTATATGAAGCATACCACAATTATGCACTTTTAGGTACTACGACTCCATTCACCATTCAACAACCAGTCAACGAACCAACTAATAATGAAACCAAAACACTCGGTTTTGTTTATATTCTCTCTCCTTATTGTTTCAAGTACCTCATTAACTGTGCCTAAATAGAGAGAGAAGAAGAAAGGGAGAGAAAGGGGGAAATAAAGAAAGAGAGAGAAATAAAGCATTTTATAATGAATAGAAAGAAACAAGAAGTTGAAAACTTGAAGGCTTGAAGACTTGAAAACTCAAGGTTGGAGAAAATTGAGATTGAGATTGTGATGGTGAAAAGTGTATGAAAATGAAGTAAATGTTCAAATAAATTAGAGTGTGACTATGACAAGTAGTCAAATATCTAGTAGCTAGTAAAACGACAGTTAGACATGCATATTATCATGTTTACGGATACTGGATACTGGATACTGATTTCCCCTACATTTTCATTCTAAATTGTACAGTCGAATATGAAAGTGAGTGAGTGAGTGAGTGAAGGGGAGAAAATGCAAAGGAAGAGGAAGGGAAAGACGAAGAATAAAAGAAAAAGTATGGGAAACATATTCCTGCTTCCATATTCCTCTACTGTTGTACTTTGTACTTTGTATGTATAATACTGTAGACAGTAGACAGTGAAGGTGTATTTGTGGAGAAAGCTATGGAAAGTGGAGCGGAGTTGAGAGGAGCTGAGAGTTGAGAGTTGAGAGTGAGATTCAAAGACGGATGATTGGCTGGCTTGTAAATGAAGTTGTCAGAACAAGACGTTCAACCGATGAACACATAAGAAACGGAATATCGACAATGTATAACAACCACCCAACTACGTGAACACTGTACGATGTTCATTGTACATTGTACATGGGGATGTAAAAGTAAAAGTACGAGTACAAGTACAAGCGGTGAGTGAATGACTGTGTGAGTGAGTTGAGTCGAGTCGAGTTGGTGGGTTTGCTTCTTCCTTTGGTTTTGTTGGTGGAGAGAAGGAAAGTTTCATTCAAGTATTTTCTTCTTGTTCTTCTTGTCATCTGCAGCTGGCAACCTTCTGATTTATTAGGTGCTAAGAATGAAGCCTGTACTTACTCGCTAGCTAATTGAAATCCGCCTCCCACCAACTTTATATACACTGTACTCTGTACGCTGTACGTTATGTACTCTGTACACTATACACTGTACACAAAAGAAAGAAAAACGTTTTATACAGCCTTATGATACAGCACAAGACCAAAAATAAGAAGAAGAAGCAGAAGAAAGAAAAAACTTTTGCTTTTTACATTCATAAAAACTTTGCGACTCTGTTCTCTGTAAAGAGAGAGAGAGTAGTCAGGAAACCAATACAAAAAAAACTCCCAAAAAATCTCAAAGGCTTTTCAACTCAGGAAAAAGAACAGTACATTATCAGAGTGGCAGTGGGCTGCCTAAGTCGTCGTCATCGACTAAAATCCAGAATCTAGAATCTAGAATCCAGAATCCAGTAAAGGAGAAGTAAACAAGAGAAGAAAATGGAGAAAGCAACAGTGAGAAGTTAGCTGGGAAAAGTGGGATGTAAAAGGAAACGACCTGTAAACACCAATACACAATATCACAATATAAACAGTCAACAGTCTCTACATTCTACATCGTTTAAAATGGTGAACACTCAAAATGGAGAACCTCTTCACCCTTTACTTTACCTCTCAGCCTCAGTTCCTCCAACGACCAACAGTTCCTTAACCAAACAAACAATCTACAATATCAACTTGTTTTTATGGAACAATCATTTTTTATTTTTGAAACAAATTCAGTTTTCATTCTTCAATCCTTTATTCTTCATACTTGATTTTTGTAGTATTTTTTACCTACAAATACACACATTAACTTGACCTGGATATTAAAATCCATGAAACTTCCGTCCACTCTCCATTCCAAAAATTGTTGTTTGTTTCACTCAGGAAAAGTACTTTGCGAAAATCAAGAGAAATTGACTCCATGTTCTCCATGTTCTATCTTCTAGATTCCCTTGTGATTTTAAATCAAGATCAAGCCTTTATTTTTGCTCTGGTTTGTTTTGGTTTCCTGTGTGGGGGTGTGAAGAAGATCGAAGAGAGAAAAAAGAAGACCGACATTCAACGTCCAAAAGACAGAGATAGATAGAGTATTAGAGTATTTCTGAGTAGTGAGAAGATTTTGGTGTAGTGTGAAATTACAAATAGTAAAAAATAGGAGAGATAGAGAGCGAGTAAACAAAAGAGTTGGAGAAAGTCTTTCATCAAACGGAAGGCATGATACGGACAGAATGAGACGAGAATAGACTAGAATACACTAGAATAGAATAGAGGAGATGAGATGAGATGAGAAGAAGACAGAAAATAGGGAAAATCGACAACCACAGTCGAGTTGACACACAAAGACAAACACATAGAGAAGCAGAGAAATGGAGAAAAGAGGATGGAGAGAAATTCCAGAAAAGTGACTCTGTCTAAATAATACTCTTGTGACGTTTCTTGGTTTGGTTTGGTTTGGTGTAGCTTTCACAACAAAACAAAACAAAACAAAGAAGTGAGAGAGAGAATCTAGTGTTGTCTTGTCTCTCTCTCTCTCTCACTCTGTACGTGTTGTTTGTAGAGTATAGAGTGTAGACTTGTAGAGTGTAGCATTGTTTAAGATAAGACGTAACTCCAAACTCCAAAGTCCAAACTCGGAAGGAGGGAGATGAGGAGAGAAATGAAAATAAAAAGGAAAATAACCAAACGGTCCGTTTCTGAGACTTTGACTTTGACGTACATCCATACACACATACATGCATTCTATTGTACTGCACAGAAAAGAACGGTGTGGAGAATAATAGAGACCTTTTACTACAATAAAGGAGTGGTGCTGAGCTGAGTTGAGTTGAGTTTGTACCATCGTCTCGTACAGATATAAAGTATAAAGTATAAAGACGTTGGATGTTGTATTGAATTACATGTGACTTTACCCGAGACGTTGCTATTCCTATTGTCATTATACTAGTACAAGTGCAAGCACATGAAAATAGGTATACGAATACATATCACACTGTACTATTATACTTTTGTGAGAACCTAGAAACTAGAAACTGGAAAGGAAATTGCAAGCGGGTTATTGATGAATGTGCACGTTTGCTGTCCTTCTTCTCTGATTCACAACTCTTACAAATAAACAGTATAAATCTCAATCACGAAATTGACTCTTTCCCTCCTCTTTCTCACTCACTCCAGCCTCTCCTCTCTTTTTTATTCTCTCACCACAACATCCAGTATCTAGCACCAAGCATCCAACAAAACAACATCACTCTTGAGTATTGACCAAAATTTCACACTGTCGCCAAAAACCAAAAACTACAGTGCATGGTGCACAGTAAAGAAAAAAAACACAAGCTCTAGAAGAACAAAACAACACGCATTTCCTTACTTTCCTGTCTTGTCTCAGTCAAGATCAAGACGAGTTGAAACATGTAAAAATCATTATAAAACTACTCACGTACTATTTACAACCTTGTGGTAAACGCCCCCGTAAAGAACATAATAGAAAAGAATTGTTGGTCGGTTTTTGGGTTTGAAAAGAAAAGGAAATGGAACAAAATGCACAAAATGCTCATTGCTACTCCTCTCTTTACTGTATTATTGTATTTTGAGGTGATCTTTAACTGCGACCAAAGTATTTGGAGGCCTTTGGACTTCAGAGGCCACCAAAATGGTCCCAAAAATTCAGAGAGGCTGAGAGAGTGAGTCCTTAAAAATGGGAAGTTTTCGAGTTTCACCCTACAAAAATTATGTAAATTTTACACTGTACACTTTAAACTTTGCACAGGAGTTGAATCTCATGTTATTCCAAATTCTAAAGACAAACAAGAGTACAAGAAAAACAAGAAGCCTAATGTAGTCAAGTACAGTTTACAGTTTACAGTACAGTAGTTGTAATAGTAGTGGACTTTTGTAAATGGAGAACCTGTGAAATAATTCATGAACAAGTCGAGTCAAAAGCAAAGTAAATAAATATGCATAGGCAGTAGACAGCATCCACTATGCACTATACACCAAACAACATGAATATAAAATACAAAATACATAATATACAAAAGTATACTTTGTATAAAGTTCAAATTATAATACGTATAGATAAATACAGCATGTTTGCAATTTATAGCTGCAAGTTTCACGGTTATCCAATTCTTTTCTCGCCCAATCTCGATTGCTCACTACACAATCTTTCTCGTTCACTGTGTATTCTCTTGAATTTTCTATATACTTCCCAGATTGAGCAAAGTCTAGTCTATAGTCTATAGCTTTTCAAGGTATAAATCTGTATAATATTATATAGAAAAGAAGAGGAGAGAAGAAAGGAGAGTTTTATGCCTATCTCTTTACTTTACTTTATATTATTTTGGGTTAGTTTCTTCTTCCTCCTCCTTCTTCTTTCTCAGTTGCTGTTACTTCTTCGGCTTCTCTTCCACTGAATTTTGTATATATAAATTTTTAGCATAGCTCATTTACGTATAAATATATATTGTCAGTATATTTATATAATCAGTAGTTTAGTTTGTGTATGTATTATGCATGTATGAAGACTGTAAAACTTTTCAGGAGAAGGAGAGAGTTGAGTTGGTTGGTTGGTTGTTGGGTTGTTGTTCACGTGGAGGACCTAATAATTAGGACGCTTGAAAGAAAGAAAGAAGAAAGAAAGAAGAGACAGCACGAGAATGAGAAGGAGAATGAGAGTGAAATCAAGAAGAAGAAGAAGAAGTAGAAAAAGAAGAGAGAGAGAGAGAGAGAGTTTGCTTTAAATCTTTAGCCAACTTTACTATTCATGAGCCCAGCTTCATTTTGGCTGAGCGTCAGCCACTATTTCCAAGAATTAAAGATAAGGCAAATAATATATTGTGTACACGCGATACGCGATACTTCTCTATTCTCTATTCTCCATCTTCCATCTTCCATCCTCCAAACACAAACATAGTCACCAAATTATCCGCCTCTTTGCATTCTTCTTCTTCTTCCTACTTTTATGCAATACATACTTGGTGTTGAATTTCAACTTGGTCTTCTCCTTTCCTCTTACCTGGATTCCAGATCCTGGATTTACATTCCCTCTTTCTCTCTCTCGCTTTCTTTCGACAAGTTAGTGTTTACAATAGAGTTATTCATGGTCGCAATCTCAGTTTCAGTTTCAGCTGTAGCACAAGTTCCAGTTTGAGTTTGAATTTGAGTTTTAGTTTGAGACTTGATACTTGAGTTAGTTAGAGTGGAGGAGGATGAGATGGAGAGAATTTTCTCGGATAATTTTCCATGTTAAAAATTGAAGCCTTGAATATCCAATTGGAGCATGAAATCTAGCTTGTTCTTTGACTACATTTCCTAAATTTAATATAAATAGAATCAGCACAGCCCTGCATAATACATAATACATGACAGTATAATGTAAAGGACAGGAGACACAAAAAGTGTACAAAAGTATACAGTGTATACTAAATAATGTACAGTGTACAGCACAAAAAAGCTTACCTAAAGCAGGTTACAAAATATCCATAGTCTGGCTACATAAAATAAACAGTGAATAAATAAGTCTGAATACATGAATGTAGATGAATTGTAAATGAATTTCAGCTTCAAATCAAATCAAGCCCAATTCCTCCATCTTATCAAAATTAGAGGATTTTTATTTTAAAATTTAAAAAAAAAATTAAAAAAACCTCCAGAAACTCCTGTACAGTTGGAAAGATGGGCGAATGTAAAACACAACGTACACAGTTCTTGATTCCTGTGTCATGTCGATACGCCAGGATTAGAAACAAGAAAAAAAAATACCATTGTTCAATTGAACAGTGAACAGTGAAACAGGAAACAAAAACAAATGAGTTGCATTTGTACCTTTCCTCCCCTATTAATCCTCCAGCCTTGCCATACTTTCTTATTAAAAGTAAAGCCCCGGATCATGAACAACTCAATTACGGCGAGACGGATACAATATGTGTAAATGCACAGCGTACAATGTTTCTGTAGAAAGCGAAAAGTAAGGAAAATCCAATAGATGAAAACAAAACAGACATTGCACTCTGAACAATGCACACCATAGACCACGATGGAGATGAAACGGTAAAGGAGGAAACCATAAAACCAAAAAAATAAAAGTAAAAAGAGGGAAAAAAGTACAACATGAAGGAAAGATAAAAGAAAAGATCCACACATTACAAAGAAAAGGACAAAGTATTTATGAAAAAAGTAGTTTTGTCACACAGGCAGAAAAATCAATTATTATCTCAATTCCTTTGTGCATGTGTAGAGTGTAGATATGTCGCGTGTATGTGTTGGATGTTGGATGTTCATTGAACATTTTTCTTCATAGTCATTGAGCATTGAGCTATTGAGACTTTGTAAATGCTCATGGTTGTACTTTCTAACTATTTTATACCGCAAGGTAATGGTAATTGTACCACATTCACTACACTACCGTATTTCGATACAAGTTAACTGGAGACAAAATCTAGTTTTGTCATTTCCTCCGTTTCTCCATTTTTGTCTACTACAGTTGTGCATACTTCACTGTGCACTGTGTACTACAATAGATGATCTACAAAAACTTGGCGGCTTCACCATTCAGCAGCCAGCGACGAGATTGCAAGGTAATAGAAAGTCCCGCAATGTGCTCTATCTCTCTTTCCATCTTTGTGATGGCTTGTGGTTTCGCTCTACTAAAGAAAGATACTGTTTTAGGCTACAACATCAAGTGACAACTAAAGAACTAAAGAAAGGAGAAAGGAGACACGAGAAAAATGGAAATGTCTATGTATTTATGTACTATGTATTCATGTGTACAGAAAGAAAGAAGTGCCAACGTGTAACGCATACAGTACACACAAGTCTTTAACACGGCGTCACGTGTAATGTGTAACATAGAATTCAACCACATACCATTTACACTGTTAGTTGCTTTCTACAAACTTTTTATGTGAGAATTTTCCCAAAAAGTTTCAATCGCGTGAACAATGTTCAAGTATTTTATTCATCAGTCATCAAGTTTAGTTTCTTTCTACAGACAATAGACAATATTTTTTAATTAATACTGAAAAAAAGTTATTTAGTCAAGACTGATGTAATTTAGAAACAAGCTTTTTTGTTTTGTTTTTGTCGATTTTTTCTACCTTTTAAATTTCAAATCAAAGACAAACACAAAGTTTACGTCAACGTCAAATTCAAAATCAAAATGAAGGAAAAGCATGTCAAACATCACTCGAGATGATACACGTGAAATTGTAAAAAAAAACTTATCGTTCGCACTTGCAAACAAAAGCGTCACCAATCACCTGTTTTAGTTGTCAATTTTAATGAAGATGACACTCCAGTAAGTTTCAAAGTAAAACAATATAACAACAACAAATACTTTTTTATATTTTCCCAGAACTTGTTAATTTAAAAGTACCAAAAGAAATTGAAAAATCTAATATTATTATATTATTTACCATTTAAGTTTCACTCCACGTCAAAGGTATACCACAGGAAGTTTGAGAATCAAATTCAGCTCATGTCATAATATTTTCATGTATATATGCATCTTGCTACAAGCTTTGTCAGCATTTCCTAAGAATTTAGTCATTCATTTTTGTTTCCTATACATGACGAAAAATAGATGAGGAAAAAATGTCAAAAAGTACAAGAGAAAGAGTAGCATGTAAACTCGATGGTATTTTGTATTACGGTAGACTAATAAGAATGCTGTTCAATCATGTATCATGTACAATATTCAAATGAAACATGAAGGATACCTTAGTCCGTATTCTTCACTTGTCATTCCTCATTCCTCCCGTCAACCGACTACCACCTTCTTTAAAATTCCAGAGGAAATGATGTGTCTGAAAATATTACTACTCAAAAATTCAACGCATATTGTACATTGTACATTGTACAAGCAAAAGTATATATTTATACATTATCTACATTCTGCTACTCTGCATCACATCGCAACTCACAACTACATACTGTATACTGTATAACAATGCATTGTGATCCAACCTCAAGAATCCTTCATTTGAGTTGGTTGAGCAGCCACAACAAAAGGAGGGAAAGTTAAAAGAGCCACTGGAGAAATGGGGAATGAAATGGAGACAAAGGGAAAACTTTGATGGAAAAATATATTACCTACCTGAGACGAGAAATGAGAGAGACGGAGAAAGGAATTGTACACTGTGTACATGTAAATATACAAGTAGGAGAAAAAAAACTGTAATTGTAGTCTTAGATCTTGTGGTTCCTGTTGGAATTCTTTGCTCTGAATACTGCATGTTTTGTCTGTTGTGCGTGCACCATGCTGTATGTACAATGTACAATGTACAGTTGGGGTGGTTAATACCAGACAAATTTTCCTTTGCATAATAGATGAAGAGGAATGAATGAATGAATGAAGAATTTGGAATGGAATGAGACAGGATGGCTTTGTAGATTCTAGATTCTAGATTGTAGATGATACTGAGTACGAAAAGGAAAAGGAAAACGACAACAAATTCTAGAGGAAAAGTTGGTTGGAAAAACCAGGTTTGTTACCCCTGTGACTCCTTCGTCCTTCCTCCTCTTCCTTTGTTATGCATTATGCATTATGTATACCTGATTTTCCTCATGTGTGTGTTTAATAAGATTTTCCATCCGTCGACATTTCCTCTCCATGTGTTTGTGCGTGCACTCCCAATTTCCATTTTCAGACCTCAAAACTCAAAACTCTCGACTCTTGACAATAAGTTCATGTAAATAAAAGAACTGAGTTCCCTGTTCAATGCTCAGTGTTCAGTGTTCAGGTCTGCACGTGGCAGTGGAAACGGCATAAATAATAAAAAGTCATTTCATACGTCCATATGACTCTCATATTCCTCTCACTGTCAGTGAATCCCGAATCCGGAATCCTGAATATACGCATCACTTTACAAGAAGAATGAGTCGGAGATGTTTTCAAATGTATGCAGAATGTAGGATTTAGGAAGTAGGAAGGAGGAAGGAGGAATGGTGATGACAACGGTGAGTTTCATTCCCTTTTTTATGTCCATTCAACAAAACAAGAAGCCGTGACTGTAGAATTTAGAATGCAAAATGTACAAGACAGATTGTAGATTGTAGATGGATATTAAAAAATGTTACAAAAGATGTGACTCAACATCAGGTAGAAAAGATGATCCACAATTCAGGTATAAATTTCTTTCGGTATTTTATTTATCATACAATTTCTCGATTACCTCAATCAAAATTAAATCATCCCGAAGCTTCAAAAAAACTAACAAAGAAAAACTATTTTCGATACTGTGAAAAAAGAGCAATTTGAAAATTTACTAAATTTGAGTACAAAAAATTGAATTGTTTTTCATTTCTCCAGCCGGTGAAAAAATTGTAGCGGTAAAATTTGAATATAGCTACAAAATTCACTTTCTTTCCTCAACTAGATTTTATATTTAACATAAAGTTATAAAAAAAGGTAAAAAATATTTCCATCACATATCTCAGTCTCGTCTTGCACCAAAGAACGGTCGGGCTTGCATTTTTGTACTAGATTCCAAACTCCAACTATCTGGCTCCAGACTCTGACTAAAACATCCAAGTCCAAGTCCAACTCCAACAAAGGTATAAAATTACACCAATATATTTTTAACGATGACATGTCATATCCTCATATCGTCTGTAGTCTCTAGTCACTAGTCTCGCATATCACAAGAAATGGAATAGATATATTCCTCGTCAAGATTGTAAGAGGAGAAAAGGAAGGGGAAAGTGATGGTTAAAGCACACCTAGATACTAGATATCTATACAAATGCAAGTTATGTATACAGCTGGGAGAAAGGAGAAAATGAAATGAAATGAAAGAAGCTCCCGGTCCTTTTTGCAAAAATTTCTTCTTCCTCTTTCAAATGGAGCAATTGCATTAAATTTTTTGCCTAATATTCCAGTCTTTTATGTCCCACTTTGTCCTTTTTTCAAATCACAATCATATCATATCTGTAATTCAATGCGCAAAGTTACTATCATCTACTATCTAGTAGAGCCATTTCTCAATTCTCAGTTTCCAAGCTCCAGCTCAAGCTTTCTTTCCCCCATTCTCCCTCCATTTCTTGTGAAACAGGTAAAATATGCGTATGTGCTGATGCAGATATTTTTGATCCATATTATCTTTAGTTGAGCACGGAAACTCCTTTAAAACTCCTTGACTTATACATTTATCATACATGTATTCTTGAAGAAACTGCGTTTCCTTGTAAGTAATAGGTAATACACAGTATACAGCCAAAGGTAAAGCCAGAACCAGAACCAGCACCAGAACCAGTATTAGTATTAGTTCAAAATCAGAATCAGAACAAGAGCTGGAACTATACTAAAGTATATAGCACTACGGACAAATTAGAGCATTATTTATTGAAGGAGAGAGGAGAATCCTTCTCTCTTTCCTCCCTTTCCTCTTGTTTCTCTGGTAGTCGTTATCTTCTAGCTGATACGGCATCATTATAACAATCTTGCTCTTTCTCTCCGGAAAACCTTTATTCACGTCCAACTTGCTTCTCCTATTTCCGTTCCCGCCTTCAGACACAAGACACAAGAACCAAGAAAAGGAGAGAGGAAACCAGAAGAGACGAGAACAGAGGGAAAACAGACCATGTATAATATCAAATTTCTACACCGATAAATTGGCTTCTCTCATTCTATTTTTCTCTTCTAGATTTTAGATAGATATTATATGAGTTTTACTTATGCTTACGCTTATACTTATGCTTCCACACTGTACACAGGATATTAGATGTGCTACACTTATACTTTTTCTTTTACCTCCAGACCTCGAAACAGACTTTCTTTTTCTTTCTTTCCTCATCCTACCTTTTCTAGATCATATAGATACAAATACATCTATATGATACTGGTATATTTGTACTCAACAACTTTTATTTTTTCTCTCTTTCTTTTCTCATCCTCACCCAATCTATTTTCATTGCGTCCCTTCTTTTTTCTATGCCATACAACCAGAACTCCTCCTACCTTTCTCCATAAATTCTTAAATATGTTCTTAAACTGTATCTTGTATCTTGTATTCTTATATATTATATCTTATATCTGCTTGTACAATATATAGAAAGAAAGAAAAACTTGAAAATTGAACACTGAACACTGAACATCTTTGTTATTATCAGCAATACAGAAGTAGACTTATCCGTTTCTACCTCCTTGACCACTATCGTCCAGATTCTTGTTCTTGTTCACGTTCACGTTCCTGTTCCTTTTATTGTTACATTGGAATTCTTACCACTTACACTTGCACTCTACTCCACTCTCTCCCCACAAATTTACCTCTCTCGGCCTACAAGTTTCACTCTAGTCCCTCTTTGGTTTCGTTTCTGCAAAAATACGGGCGTGTTGCAAGAAACGGCACCTTCTTCTTCTTTTCCTTTTTTTTCTGCCTTTAGTTTGAAAGAGAAGAGCTTTTAATTGGGAGTTCCCTTCATTAAGAAAAGGAAGGAAATATAAAAGAAAGCTGCCTGAATCTATAATCTACAGCATTATATGTACTGTACAAAATATATAGTAATATAGTATTTCCTTCTTTCCCTATAAGATCATTATTTAGGTTTGATTTTGATTTAAAAGTTGTGATATCATTAGACCTCGTAGAGATTGTGCTCTTTTGTCTATAATGTATTGAGGAGTATTGAGGATCGAGTATTTTATAATGTTCCTTTTTTACTAGGAGGCATTGATATTGATCGTTGTTATGATTTGGCTTGGAGTTTGAATTTTATGATGAATTTCAATTTCCAGATCATATCATATTACCTACCGCCTACTGCCTGCTGCCTACAATCTACAATCTTTTATAGATCCACTTTAATACACTGTACAGTGTACACTGTATTTTGAAATCATGAACGAGTTGCACATGTCTTGTAGCTTGGTTTGTTAGTCGTTGGTCTGGTCGAATTTCCAATTTAGCTTGCATACATGTAGTTTTTGCTTCCTCAGCATTTTCAAATAATTTCCAGTTTTCTCATTGCTCCAAAATCTAAAATCTGAAATCCGAAATCCAAAATCCATAGCCAGACCAGACATGGTTTTTAATACACTGAGAAAATATCATATCATACACAGATACTATATCATGGTATACGTTTATATGCAATGTACAATATGGGGGCTTCCACGTGAATTTTAAAGGACAATAATAATGATCATCTACAATACTTTTAATATTAAAATATGAAACTAGATGTAACAGGCTATAAGTATCCGTTGGTTTTAGTTAAATTGAAAATCTATGTACTTCACAATTTGTATTTAAAGTTAGTTAATTCTGATTATTTTTTCCACACTAGAAGACTATTCACTCGCGATTCTATCCTTGTACAAAAAAACACAAGTGATTCAAAATCACGGCCCGTTCAATCGGGTATATTTTTTCGTCTACTTTTAGTGTGAATTGTGGAATATTATTAACACATACTTAAAGTGATACTTAACTAACGTTAAATAAATAATAAATTGGTTTAGTTAATTATTTTAATTTAATTTAACTATTTAAAAGTAATATTA
>JABASP010000800.1:0-40253 GCA_019776565.1 Sminthurinus signatus
GGGAGTCGGAGAGTAAACAAAAATACATACAGCACTGATCGCTAGTATTATTGTGTCAATGGAAAAAACCGCATGTGATTTGGTTAAGCCGTTTGGCTGGAACCGTGAAAAGAACAGACGGACGGACAGACAGACGGACAGACGGACAGACGGACAGACAACATGATAGATAAGGGGAGCTCGCTTCGCTCGCTCCCTAATATCTGTACTAGGAAAATTGAGAGGATGGTGATGATTCTTTACTATTAAATAAATTGTATTACTATTACTGGTCTCAAACTTTTGACTTTGGGTATCAAAATAAGGTGAAATTGATAACGAGTTCAAGGTTCATACATAATGCATGAATTTGTGCGTGAGAGAGACAGAGAGAGGCAGAGAGAGAAAGAGAGAGACTGACGACGACGAATAAGAAAAACTAAAAGGAGAAAAGAAGAAGAGGTTGATGAAGTTCGTCTTCCATCCATGCTTCCTTCCCATTAGCTATTAGCTGAGGTTAGTTGTTAGTTTGATGTACACTCTTACTCATACTCACACACACAAATACACATACACATGCAGAGTGAAGAGAGTTTATATAATATTCTTGCTATAATCCATATCTACATAATATGCATATATGCTCTTCATAATAGTAAAATACATATATGCATGTATATCTCACGTCTTACTCAGACAAATACATCCATGATACACAATATACAATATACAATACAAATCCTGTATCTACTACAAAATATAAAGTACAAAGACGACGACACTCGGCTCCATTATCTATTATTCGTTATTCGTAATCGTATCTACACAGCGTTCTGCTCTCTCTCTGTCTCTCTCTCACTCAGAATTTAACAGCTTATCACATTCACATTGCCGTAGAACACAGCCAACATCCAACATCCAACAACCAACGTACACCAACCTAGAAGCCTAGAAGAAGAAGGCAGGGCATGAGCAAAATTCAACACATAAAAAAAATACAAGCAACTACAAAAAAAATTATACTGTAAGTTTTACACAGTATGTTGTATGTTGTACAATACAATGTATTACAATTTACAATAGTAGTGGTAAGAGTAATAGTAATAGTAATACCAACATGGAAAATATAACACACAATGTTTGGTTTTTCAAATAAAACTCGCTCTTGTAATCAGGATTGTGTATTGTGTGTATTTGCATCTGTAGATGATTATTGTGTTTTTGTGTGTGCTCACTTTCATGATGATGTTGATGATGCTGATGATGCTGATGATGATGAGGTTAACATGTTTTCAAATACTGTTGAGATCGTCGGATGGATTACACCTACACCTACAAACTACATTATCATTATAGACAGGTAATATTATTACACATACCGCATGCAGAATACAGAATACAGAATACAAAATACAAAATACAAAATACAGAGTAAATTGTAGATGGATACATATTTATGAACAGTGAACAGGTATAATATAAAATATACAATATACAATACAAAGTACAATGAAATACAATAGAATATAGAATAGAAAGAATAGAACAAGAACCAAGAAAATGAGAAAATATACAAGAAGAGGCGAGTCACGGTTGGAAGCGCTCAAAGGAGAGAATACAAAATACATAATTTGATTTGCAAAAATATCAAATTCATACGCACACTTTGATCCTCTAGCTGAATATATATTGAGTGTGCTAGTGTAAGTTTAACTTTGATTCTGATTCTGACTCTGAGTCTTTGTTTGCTGCCTTTGAAATTTGAAAGTAATCATGTAGACTTTTAGACTTGTAGACTGTTGACTGTTGTTGAATGCATTTGTATTATTATATTAAAAGCTAAACTCTAAACTCGAAACATGCCGAGTTTTGCTGAAGCTATTGCGCTTTCAGCCTGTAGCCTGTAGCTAGCGGCTTGAGACAACAGGCTACAAGCTACAAGCTGCATACTAAAAGTGTTCTGTACCGTACCAACTACCAACAACCAACTTCCAACCGTACAGGAAAACCAATATATTTTATATGTAAAACTATATAATTTTTATTCATCATGTAATGACACTACCATATTATAATAGTCATTATTTATTATTATTATTATTTTGTTTCTTACTTGTCAATGTTTACAAATTTCTAGTAATTTCTGTCTCTTTCAATTAACCTTTAATATCTATCGACCATCTACCATCTACTATCTACTATCTACGGTTCAGAAATGTTGTGTTGTGTTTCTTTGCCTTTGCACATTTGTACAAATTGCATGATATAAATTAAAATTAACATTTTTTGCCTTTTAAATTTGTTCAGACAGACAGAACAGAACAGGGCAGAACACAACACAGAACCGATAAACGATAAACGTGTACAAGGAGTCTACAAGGCTGAGGGAAATACAAATTGAATTTGAGTGTAGAAAATAAAATAAAATACAAACTGCCAACTTTTCTGAGCCTTTGAATCGGTTCTTTCCGCACTTTATATATGTACATATGTACGTATTATAAGTATATCTGCATGTGTATTCGTAGAAAAGGTACAAAATATGTGTATGATTACCTATTACTGGAGTGTAATTCATATGTACGCCGTATACTTTGTACCTATAGGTAAACCTGCATGTTCCACGTACAGAATACAGAACACACATCACAGACAGATGAATATATGAATATATGCAAACAAAACTGTACGTACATAAAATACAAATGCAAATATACAAATAGAGATCAGGCCAAAGCCAAAGCCAAAGCCAAGTGAACTAAAGTCAAGTCAAGTCAAGTCAAGCCAAGCCGAGTCGAGTCAAGTCGAGCCAGACCAGCATAAAAATGAAGTACATGTGCAATGTACAATGTACAAAAGACATTATATACTACTTGTATGTATACATGGTGAAGAACTTTGATTATACTAAACTCTATTTGTAGTAGACTGTACTCTGTATAAATATATTGTACACTCGAGTGTATGTATAGGTAGAGTTTCATATATTATGCATAATGTGTATTTATGTATGATGTATGATGTACTGCTCAGTGTAGATACAGTGTTCATAATGCCTTTGCCGTGTAATATTATTACATGGTGCAGAATGTGTAGTTGAGTGAGCGAGTGAGTGAGTGAATGAGTGTGTATATGTGTGTGTGTGTATGGGTCTGTATCTGTATTCTTTAAGCCACAGCTGTTGCAAAATTTATGAAAGTCGTTAATGCATTTGAACTCGATGTCAATCGATCTACATAAACTAACATAAAATAACATTTAGCATTTATCGCGAATGTTCATTCTCAGACTCAGGCTCAGGCTCAGGGTTGAGAGCTGGTGAATTGGAATGTGTCGTTCCTTCTTTTTCCTTTTCCTCCTCCTTGTTACGTTATGTTGTATTATGTTGTGTTGTGTTGTGAGTCTCATGTCTATTATTGAAGTGTGGTGTATTGTATTGTATTGGATTTTGTAATGCACTCTACAATCTACTCTGCTCTGCTGCACTTCACCGCAATAATAGTCTTATGATGTATAAATATAAATATAAAACACCTCGAACGAGCAACTAAGAGTTTACGATAATCGATCGATTTCACGATACCATCATAATGGTGGTGGTGGTAGTAGTAGTAGTGATGAAGAAGATGATGATGATGGTTAACAAAAGAAAAACAAAAAGAGGAAGGCAGAAAAAAAAGATTTCATTTTATTTTACCTTTCTCTCTGTTTTTTTTCTCTCACTTCATTGCACTGTCATTGTCGATCTCGGTCTCATACACACTCTTGTTCTATTCTGTTCTGTTCTCGTTCGCATTCTCCATTTTGTTCTTGTTCTTGTTGTAGCTGTCGTTGTCGTTGTCGTTGTGGAATTGTCAAATTGACGATAAATTTATTAGAGTTTGGAGTGGGAATGGTGAGAGGAAAAAAAAATCTTTTTGTTTCTTTTTCTTCTGTTACTTAAATTCACCACGTTTTTACCACTCCATACTCCGTACACAGTACATACTTTGGTTTGGTATCCTACATTTTACATTCTACATTCTAAATCCTACATTCCTTCTCTTGTAAAAATGTCTATTCCTATACAAAATCTACACATATCCACATTTTAACGTTTCAATCCACTCGTCTTCCAACTTCCAACTACCAACAACAACTTTATATGTAGGATAAAATAGGATGTGTACAATATACCATATATACAATATAGAAGTAAGCCACAATTCTAAACCCAGCACCCAACATGTATATATAATACACTTATATATAGAGGCATGGGCATAGAAATAGACAAGAGAGTTAACAGTGTCGACGAATCGTCTTGTTAAGTGCGTGGGTGATGAAGGTTTCAAGCTCACATGTTGACTTTTAAATTTTAGCTCATAGAAAAAGTATGTATATTGTACATTGTACACTCGTGTAACTTAAAACTAGGTGAATATACTCTGTTTCTAACAACTAACAACACAAATTTGAACATTGAATTTAAAGCTTTTGTTCCTTTTGTTGTTCTCATCTGATTTTTTCCAAGTTGCAGTGAAGCTTTATTGTTTACTATTTATTATGCTTTACACATTAAAGTTTTAATATTTTTATGCATAATATAATATGATAACAGGATAAAATAAGCAAATCTATGTCTTTATGTGTACAGAGAAGACTGGTCTAATTGGCAATGATATTACGGAGGAAAAAAAACAAATTTTACAACAGCATATTATGTATTTGTAGATACCACAATTCCCAATTCATAATGTATGGTGAATATTAATATTAAACGTGATATTTTATTCTTATTCTTATTCATGTTCATGTTCATATTTATATGATGAAGAATAAATGTATCTAGTATCTATTGCAAGTACCATATCCATGTACGTGGATATTCAAATTCAGATTCAAAGTTCAAAAGGAGATAAGAAGGATTCGTGTATAATGTAGAATGTAGTAAAAATACATAATGTGTAATACGTATCTGCCCTAGGCATTCACAAACACACACACACACACACAAATACACACACCCAGCACACATCGAGCATCGAGCACAGCACATTACGCCTGCATTTAATGAGGATGCTGATAAAAGGCAGTACAGAGGAAAAACAGAAACAGAAGCATATAGAAAGAGAGAGAGAGAGAGAGACGAAGAGAGAGAGACGGAGAGACAGAGAGAGAAAAGAGTAAAAAAGAAGCAAAGAGGCAGGTTATTATAACTTAACAACTCATGATCAGTGAAAAATTCTTTGGGCTGAAGTGTTTATGCATAACATATGTGCGTGTAAGTGGCGTTATTGAGAGTACAAACTACAAAATACAGAGCTCAACTTCTGCTGCTGTGGCTAATGCTGTGTAGAATGTAGATATAATGGAGGAAATCATGTAATGATCAAGGCAAGGCGACTCATTATCAATAGGACGTACAACGTACAACTACCAACTAAATACAACTCAAACTACAACTACAACAACTGCTCTTATTACTTTATATTTTATACTTTACACTATGTTTGTCAAGTTATTTGGACGAATATTACAAATCTACGAGTACAGAGTACATGCATTGAACAAAATGGAATAGACATAATACACATTACACACAGAACAGATAACGTATACAAATGTAATGTAATGTCATTTTTTATGAGTAAATAGATAGATACATGGATAGATAGAAGGAAAGATAGGGGGATAGATGGATAGATACTATTTGTATGTGGTCTGATTCGCCACGATAAAATATGCATATCTTGTTAAACGATGGAGTATGCAGTACGAAGTATGAAGTACGAACTATGCGCAAAAAAAGAGAGAGAAACAACACTGTTGCGTATACACAATATATTATAGCCAACACATTCTACAGTTACTGTGGAACGTGTATGTACAATGTAAAATGTACACAAGTATACACTGCCTTTCATTTAAAACACGTATAGTGGGCAAAAATGCAATACAGTACATAATAGGACGCAAAAAAACAGCAGTACAGATGTAAATATTTGTACATCCAGTCATTTAAGACGGAGATATCACACACAAAATTCATGATCAACAAGACTCATGTAAATATTAAATACACTCATAGAGACGCAATACACCGAACTGAGAATTGAGTATTGAGAGTGAGCATTTGGGCAGTGAAAAAAAAGGAGGAAAGAGTGATATCTTTCATACTAAAGAGAGGTATAAACTTTATGCTTTTACATACTTTTGAATGTTGAATAAAATTGATCAATTGATATTTGAATATCTCTGTTCCAGCAAATGGTTCAATTTCCATTCAATTATTGATAATACAAAAGATCGTAGACTATATTTGGTATTTATCATTAGTATTTTTTTTAAAAAGCATGAAAATCTATCGCTATCTATTTTCGATTATTCAAGTGGTTGCATTTTGTCATTTTTCCATACTTTATTATTCTTGTTTGCTGTTGAAATTTTTCACAAAGTATTTGAATTTTTCGTTTGTCTCGAGTCTCAATATAATAATGTCTCGAGTCTCAAACAAAACTGTGTATTTACATGTGTTTCAATTAAGAATTAAAGGAATTATTAACAGCACAAAATTAAGAGGATTTGCACTGTGTGTGTGTAAAATGAAGTATTACTGATACAAAAGGAACTTGAAATTTCTAGTTTATTGATTACAGTAAATAATCGGACAGTAGCATATTTTGTTGACTCCATTTTAATTTATCTTTTCTAAAGAAAATGTACAAATTTTAAGAGACATGGGTTTCAAATTAATCACCGTGATTAACATTTATACAGCTTGCCTTTTTTCCTTTTTACAACTGCCATATAAAAGACATGTGCAAAAACTGTGTGTAGAAAAGGAAAGAGCTGAGACAGCTGAGTGTTTTTGATAACATACAACATGTATTTGCTAACTAAAATTGGGAAAGAAATCCTGTGGAAATGCTCATGTCTGATTCTCATATGCATATCACATTATATATTATATCATATCATGTATTAAGTACATATGTAAATCCAAATCCAAGTCTAGCTATACTTTTGGTACATATACTCAGCTGATTTGTATGTATATGAGATTAACTATATCTACTATCTACAGTGTAGATGGAGGAGTCATCCCGTATGTAAGTATATAAAATGGGCTGTATATTAGACAATATGTTGAGCTATCCTTTACTATATCTGCGTTCTGGTCTGTCGTGGAGAATGTGAATGTGAATGTGTTGCACACAGCACAGCACAGCACCGCACACAACACACAAAATACAGAGAAGAGAAAAGTTGGAAGTTTGAAGGCCTTGCTTTATTATTATAGAAAAAGAGAGAGAGAGGAGTCTTTTTGCTCGCTTTCCTTCCCTTGCATTACGTTGCATTACTTTTGCCTTGCTTTGGTTTGGTTTGGTTTGCCGTGCTGTGCTGTGCTGTGCTGTTCTGTGTATACTATGCTTAGTTTAGCTTAGCTTTAGCTCACCACTCTCTCAAAGTTGAATCCTCACTGTTGAAAACTAGTCAGTCTGTAGAAACACTTTGAGGAGAGAGGACGCACGCAATTTTGCTCTCGACTCTATTTTTTTTCCTGTCTGTTCATCTTTATACCCACTGAATATACAATATACATAATACATAATAGATATCCTAGCACGTTCAACGTACACCGTACACCATACACCATATATCGAACACCGTGAATACATAATACATAATACTGAATAGAAGCATCGTGCTTTGATCCTTGTTTGTGTCAGTGTCAAAATACATGCGTACACTACTACGCTACACCACCACACCACACTACACTACACTTCGTATCTACTATCTACTATCTACTTGCTGACTGACTGAATCGTTTGCTCGCTCGCTAAAGGAAATTCAAAGGCAGCATCAGTATCGCAGGAGCAGCAGCAGTTCAGTTGACGTCGAGAAGACGACCAGAGTCATATTATACAAAACACACAACAAACCAAAACAAGCTCATCTGTTTAATTGTGAGTGGTTGTGCGCTGTTATTATTATATACTACTACTACTACAACTACAACTTCAACAACTACTATTATTATTATTATTGTTGTTTTTGTTGTGTCGTCATCACTTCCACCGTCTTGTTATTTAAAAGTGTTATTGTATTTGTTTGGGTGGATACAATATAAAATATAATATACAAAAAAATAATCATACATTGAAATAACAATTGAAGGAAGAATACAAAAAAGAAGACTTGCCTTCCTTTTATAGTATAATTTTTTTGGAGATTTGATCCTTCAAACTTGATCAACTTGTGCTTTGTGCGAATGAATTGGAAATTGGGAATTGAAAAATCATCAAATCATCACCATTCTCAAAAAGAGTGATTACAATATTACAATTTTTTTGTGTGGAATTGTCCAAGTGTGTTTTGCCATTTGAGAAGTTAACCGTACAATTTTTTTTCTTGGGAATCAACCTCAGAAAAAGAAAAAAAAAGTGAAGAATCATTGTTGATACACTACTTTATTACTACAATTTGGATTTGGATTTCATCAGCTGGAAAATCAAGAAAATACAAAAGCAGAATATATTTGTTTATTTGATTTCTTGGAAAAATTGAGTGACAAGGTGAATAAAATAAAGTTATATGATGTTGTAGTTCAATGTTACATGAGAAAATTTCAGTTTTTTTTTTTGGTTTTTTGATCCTTGAGTAATCAATCAAGTTTAAGTGTGAAAAGTTAAAAGTTGTGGAGTTTTTGTAGGAAAAAATTTGTATGCGATAAAGCGAAAATTATGAGAAAAAGTTGTTAATTTTTGTTCCTCTCAAAAGACTTTCTTTGTTTACTACTTCTTCCTACTCTTTTTGAAAACGAGTTATGTTATGTTATGATTTGTTTTTGGTGTTGTTGTTGTTCACTTTTGTGTCAAAACAAAGGAAACTGAGTTCCTTGAAAAAAGTTTTGAAAATACTTGGCAATTTTTATGAAAATTTTGAGTCCAAGTTGAAAAGTATATTTTTTTTGAATTACAACAAATTTCAATGGATTTTTAAAGAAAAAAAAGAAAAAAAGTTTAAAGTTTACAACAGTTTCTTCGTGTAAATTTCCCATAATGATGAAAAGTTTTTAAATTTGAAATTATGTTTTCTGGTGTTAAGTTTCTGTTGACAAATGATGAAATTTAAGTCATCATCTAAGCCTGTTATATTTTTTTGTTTGTTAATCATTGTTAAAAAATTGAAAGCTAATGAAAGTGTATATTTTCTGTGATTTTGTTTTATAGATAAATTAAAAGGTAGTGTACAAGTGGTTCTGTGAGGAAGGGACAAGAAAATAAAAGAGAGAAAAAAAAGTAGTAAAAAATATAGAAAGGAGCAGAGAAACAGAGAAAAAGACACAAAGATGTCATCGGGTACATGTGGACTGTCTTCGTCCTCATCGTCCATCTTTGGAGGACTTTGTTCGGGGAATAACCGTCGTCCTTCAATGTTTACAGCCAAATACCGACTTCGGGAAGAAAGAAAAAAGGTTAGTCATCACCGGATACACCGGAACTTTTACTCTCAATTCACATATAATATAATACATTATACCTCTATTTAACTAGTAAACTAGAATAAGAATCTTTATAAGAAAGTTTATACATGTTTCCAATACATGCACGTGTATTGTATTGTGTCTTGTATTCTCGTGTATTTTTCCTATCTTGTATCTTCATTTCCCATCTCGTCCTACTTTTACACATTATTTCTCCTCAGTTTCAGTTTTTCTACAAACAATTTCATTTCGCTGTCGCTCAGCTTAGAACTTAGAACTTGGAACTTGGAATCAGGCACAGGATTTAGAACTCAGGAAAAAAGCTTTCGATTTCCACGTCAACTTTGACTTACATTTCAGTATTAAGGAATTTTTTTTGCTTCCGTGCCTGTTTTCTTGCATCGCATGACATTGTACTGTACTGCTGTACTGTTTTGTATTTGTCCCCGTCCTGAATCTATCATTCAATACGTACTCTATCAACCAGTAAAAGTCAAAGTACATGTATGTAATAAGCAATCCTCTGACATTACTGCATAAGCACGAGTTAAAACTGAATCATATGCTACACATACAAATTTATAAAATACATGATTGCAAGTGTACTATTGATATCCGTATTGATGGAAAAATTGCAAGTTTTTGAGTAATACCAGCCTATCTATATATTTTTGTCTACTTGTCTATATAAATTTTAATGTATTCATACTAATCCGAGACACAAGTACATGTTAAAATGCATATTTACAAAGAACCAATAGATAGAAAATAGATAGAGTGGATGAATACTGGTAGTTATGAATAAGCAGGAATGAATGTCGTGTAGGATGTAGGATGAGATGGTAGTAGTAAAAGTATCTAGTAGTAATCATGTAGAAGTATGAAGTACAAAAAGTACATTTTACACATTACACATCGTCAAGAGAATGAGATGAAAGAGTTGAATTTGAATTTGAATTCAAATTCGAATTTCGTGAGCTCGCAAGCTCCTACTGCTATTTTATTTGAGACTTTTTCCTCTCTCTATGAAAATAAAAAGCAAGGCGATCAAATATTTCTGCCTTGATTCCTTTTTATTCTCTTTCTCTCGTTCTTTCATTTCGTCTCCCTTGCTCTTCTGTTTGTGTATAAAGTATATACAGTATAAAGTATAAAGCCTTCCCTCTTCTTTTGCTGTACATAACTCAGTGTGTGTAGTGTGTAGATAGTTTCAATTTTAGGCTTTGTCGTTTTCTCTGGTTTCCAGATACCAAATACTAGATACTAGATACCAGATACGATAATATATACACACGTTAAATGGAGAACAAAATACTTTTCTTGTATTCTCTTTTCCTTCTCAATGACGACCACACCACACACAAGCACACAATATTATTATAGTTATTAGTTTAGGTATACCATACCGTAGCCGTCATTAGTTTATACACTCAAATTGTTCCATGCTCATATACTTATTTGTTATTTGTTATGTATCATCATCCCTATTATACATGCCTCTTCCTTTATGTTCGTTCCTCTTGAGTGAAAACCCAAATTTTACATCTTTTATCTTTCTCTCTTCACTCCTTTGCATTTTGTCTCTCTGACTCTCTGTGTAAACAACACAAGCTCACACTGCACTCTCTATTCTTTGTGTGTACAGTGCACAATATACAATGTACACTTGCCTTTACATTAAAATAGGTTCTTCTTCTTTTTATTTATATGGTGTACGGTGTACTGATATACATTTTTAGATAATATACTCTTAACTTGTTCACAATTTGTTACAAATTTCATTTGAATATTTCCAAGAGGAAGTCAAAGGGCAAAAAAAAAGAAAGAATCCTCTTAGTCAATAATAATAAAGTGATAACAGAATACTGTGTTGTTTAAACTGTATACAAACAGTATAATATGTTTTGAAAAAAGTATTGCTATTTTATTATACAAGTCTTTTGTTTCTTGTTTTGCTTTACGAAAACTTTTTGGTAATATTCTTTGATTGTGAAAATTTCAATAGGGAAAAAAAAGTTGGAGGAAAAAATAAACATTGAAATTCATGATAACTATTAACTATAGTAGATGGTGATGATGATTATATTTTATTATTCTGTGCAGTTTTTATATAAATATCTGTAGAGTATACAGTGTACAGTAAACATGTAGATAGATAAATGTATCGGTTTCTTTTTACTCCTTTTCCCTCTTCTTTTATATTTGTTCATTTATGTCATTAAACATTTTATCATTTTACCACGTACTGTGTACACTGTAAACATCAAAAACAAAAGCCAAAGCAAAGATACAAATTACATGTATAATCATTGCATTGCACATCATCATACATCATATTATTAGTTATTGGTGATTATTATGAATTATGAATAGTTATTTTACAATTCCATCAATTAAGTTCAATTTCACTAGTGTATTCACATGTAAATGTGAAATGTGCATATTTAATATTTACTAATGCTTATTAGTGATTAGTGATTAGCATTAGTTGGAAATGGTCAATTGTACATTGTACATATTTTCATGTTAGTCAATCAGAGTCAATGTGGTTAATGTTGACTGTTGACTGTTGATATGCTCAATACTCATCAGTCAAGTTGAGACTATATAAAATAATAATATAAACTGCTTGTCTCTGTCTGGGGTTAGAGTTACAGTTGAAGTTCATTTGATATGGATTTATATATTGATAATTGATAGTGATGATTTGAGGATAGATGAAAAGTGAATGAGTAATAATTAGCTGTAAAACTCTTTATTCTTTTCTAATATCCAATGTCTACTGTCTATACTGTCTAATGTATCTAGTGTATAAATGCACAAGTTGAATCTTATTCTATGTATCCTTATGTACCTTATTCATGGTACATTGTACAGCAGAAGAAGAAGAAGAAGTATCTTCTATCTAATAAAATAACACATAACCCACAACAGGTACAAAAAGGTGCATGTATACAGTATACAGACTATAGACAGACATCTGCTTTGAGCTTTGAGATTTGAGAGTAAGAGCAAAGAGTGTCAGAGTAGATATGTGTAAAATGTACAGTATACAATGTACAAGAGAGCTAAGGGATGTATAGTGAAGAGTAATGAGAGAGAACAGAGAAGCCTGCAGATAATTTCCAATTATTATCCATTTCAAAACATATGATGGGCTTTGATGGGTTCCTCACGACTCTTAATACAAAGTCCAATGTACACTGTAAACAGTACACAATTCACATACTCTCCGATTGAAACACACATGAGTGTAGAAGGTAGAAGGTAGAGTGTAGTGTTATTAGGTACACAAGTCACAAGTATGTTGTGTTTAAAGCGTAAACCTAATAGCACTTTACAACTACAGTTTTTTATCCTTTTACATACATGTACGTATGTGTGTCTGTATGCTTCTCTCCCTTTTCCTTTGGATGGATGGGGTTTCAAGTTGAGTGACTATCGCTTGCTCTTTCTGTCTGTCTTTCTATCTTTCTGTCTTTCTTTTCAATGTGATAATGATGATAGGCAAATAGTGTAATAAAAGCAATAATATCGTTAACCAAAGGATTCTCAAGTGTAGGTATATATTTTTTTTAGTTGGTTGGTTTGGTTCATAAAAAATGTCTTTAAGAGTAATAACAAATTTGAAAATTACTACTCCTCTTTTTTTTACAACAATCAACATGATCAATACTTATCAATTTCAATACTATAATATCAATATTAACATCTATACATCAACATTGGTGTATTTAATATTTAAGCCTCACTGAACAAATGTTTTTTATTTTCTATTCTTCCTGACTTTTCTTTAAAGGTAGTTAGACTTCTGATTCTGGATTTTAGATTCTAGATTCTAAATGGAAGTATTTAAAAAAAATCATAATAATAGAAATATCAGTATTAGTACGCGTCAATTCTAAAGTGTGTAGTGTTATTCCGTTTTGTTGTTCTTCTTGTTTTTTCCTTTTCTATTCACTGTGCATTGTGAAGTTTTCAGTGTGCTATTGACACTTTTTACTGCATAATATTATGGGCCGAACAGCTTTTGACGGCGAATTAAGCATGGGCAACACCGGATCTGGCAACTTTGCTACATATAAATAAAAGTAAACTTATTGTCTATACTCTATTACTCTATACTTGACAATAAGTTTAAAGATAGTATACATATAGATATTTTCATGCAAAAAAACCGAGGAAGGAGAACTGAAGGAAGGAAGAGAGAGAAAAACGTCATTGTTGATTGTTGATTTTAGTGAAATATTTTACTGTGCTCAGATAACTCAGATAATACAGATAGAGACAGAGAGCACTGTGAACTGTGATGAATAGTTTACTTTGGAGTTTGGAATTTCGGTAGGCAACACTGCATATTCCTCCAATAAATCACCTTCACAAAAACCTATAAAGACACAAGGCAGAAGGTGGATGTTATACTTTTGTACATTCCCAATGCAGACAAAAAGAGAGAGAGATACAACGACTTTAATAGTAAATCGTTCAATGTCTCAACATACCTATACATTATACCTTATACCAGATACCAGTTACCAGATATACTATAAACTGTAAACATTATAAAACGATTTGATTACATTATTATGATTATCAATATTATCTAGTGTTATTACCATGCTATTATTTTATTATATTGCTACACATACATAACAAGTACCTGTGTTGTCTTATGCATGGTATGTATTATGTATAATGCATAATGTATGCAGCATACATGTGTGTGTTGTTGCGTGCTCCTGTTTTTGATGTTTGATACTAGAGGTGTGAAATATGAATCGCTGAACATTGAACACTGAACACTGAATGCATTCAATTAGACTTGTTTTAAAAGCAGAATTAACATTAGTAGTACTTGTACTTCTGATATATCCACATTAAAGAGTACTGTTGCTACCACCCATGAAATATAATATAATTTAGCATACGATTTGTTTAGACAAATAGTGCATAGTATGCTTTTGATAAATATAAATATGACTACCGTTTGCAGTTTACCTTTGTGGTAAACTAGTGTCTGTGTGGTATGATAACTAACTCAATATTCCACTTGGTTGTCATTATCTATTATCTATAGTCTGTTGTTATATCGTTTTAATTGTCTGATTCACAACATAGAGGCAAAATTTGTTATCATAACAATAATTTCATACGTGGTGCCCCAAACTACTAGAGTTGTATTGTACTAGAGTAATTATGAGGGTTCCTCTGTATTCCTTTCTTATTACATTCATAATTACAGGAGCAAGAACTTTTAAAGATTTTTATTTTTTATGTTCTAAGCATATTGTTGAAATGTAAAGCTCAAAATTGTCACTTTTGACCGAAATGTTTTCCACTCACAATCATATTGTGTAGTCTGCAGGAAGCAGTACACAATTTAATATCTACAAAATGGTAAAGGGACGGTGAGAGTGAGAGTGAGAGCAAGAGGGCATAGCAAAGACATAGACTTTACTAGTAACTAGTAACTTGGATATACTCAGAGTTTTCCTCTCTTTTCTGTCTCTTTTAAAGTTGTTGGTTCTCATTCTTTTTCTTATATTATATTGTATTATGTATTATACTGTTCTCCTTTTCCCAACACTATCATTCAACTCTTTAAAGTGTCACTCAAGTCGTAATTTGCTCTTGTATAGGACATTCACAGAATTGAAAATCCAAAATCCAAACAGCGTTCAGTGCTCAGTCAGAATGACTATGGCTCCGTCGTTCCTTTGGAAAAAAAATGTCCTTTATCAGCTGGTTCATGCTACATAGTGCACAATATAAAGCATACTGTACATTGTACAATATTGCTGTTGCTGCTGCTCATGAAGAGGATTGTGGATTGTAGATTGAGGATGGTTGGTCTAGGTTGGTTGGTTTGGTTTGGTTGTATTTTGTATGTACTTGCGAGATAAGCTTTTTCCTTTTTCCTCGCCATGTACAACATATATAACATATAACATATAACAAATAATGTAGACAGTAGGCACTAGGCACTAGACACATACGGATAAAAGTTTGTATATTGCATGTGCAGTTAGACACTAATGTTCTCTGTTCTCTCCCATTGTCCCGTACATAAAGAACAATAAAGATACGCACTATATATACATAGTCCTGTACTTTGTGATATGTAGAAAAATGAAAAGTCGACAGTTTTTATGCATAATATTTTGTGGACCAATATACATAAATTGTAAATTTTACTTGTTCTCTTAAGCTCCTTTTAACTCATGTCCATCATACATTTACTTTTTGCATAAAATATTTTTGATCATGTATAAAAAGATATCTTTTTCATTTTTTTTTAGATGTATTCAGTTCAATTGCTCATCATATTATATTTTGTTTATCTATTGTATAGATTAAAAAGTGTGTAGTAGACTTACCTATATTGATATCGATTATATATAGAAAAAATAATACTAAAGTTAGAAATTACAAACAATAAATACCGACATGATGATGTGTGTGAATGGATGATTAAAAGAGTGTACATACATGAGTAGGGAAAAGAGACTTGAAACTCAAAGCTATGAGCAGAGCAGATAATTTTATATAGGGTTTTTACGTTTGTGCATAAGTTCCGACTGATACATAAAAACACTAACATTGATAGATATGACGTGTAATAATACTAATAGTAATAATAATAACAAGCACAAGTTTAGTTAGTGTTGGGTAGTTAAGTGCGCTGCATTTTGCCCTGACGTCATACTTTTTATTAAATCGCCTGACAACCATACAATATACAAGTATTCTACCTAATCTCAACTAAACTAGTAATACTATGGAAGTCGTAGTTAAAAATATCTTTTTTACTTTTGGAGTCTCTCTTCTTGACTTTTTACTAAACAATAATATATAACATGCTCTCTGTATTTTATGTAGGACATGCAATAACATAATTTGAATTCATTCATTTGCTCATGGTAACTTTTCTTTGTGCTTTCTGCTGGCTCTTCACTTTTTCCTCATTTCATAACAATTTGTAATAAAGAAGCCCATACTAATAAGTATAGGTAGTTGGGGATAAAAATTTTGCCACGTAGTAAACAAAACTGATGGTCATTGAATCATTTGTTTCTTTCTGTATATGTTTTGCCGTGTAGTTAATTTGTCCAAGTTTGTTTTATCTTTTATCCTGTTTTCATCTAGTCTGTCCACTGTGAATTTCTGCTGTGCTTTGGACACATTCACATTCAGATTTCAGCTAGTAATAGCAATAATAATAATTATTACAGTGTGTTACGTAACACGTAATAACTAATGAATGTTTGTTGATGGTTACTGCTTATAGAGCTTAGGGCTTACAGCTTAATGCTGTATCATGTTTATGTATTGTGTATGGATGTTTTTCTTTTTCATGTTCTGCTCCTCTTCTTCTTCTTCTTCTTCATCTTCTTTTTGTAAGGGTTGTGGTGAAATGTCATGCTGTCCCATTCTTTTTATTATTCATTTATATCTCATCTCTTGAAAATCATCTTCTTCTACATATTATTAAAGTGATAAAGTACTTTGAAAAAAGTGTCATTGACAATTGTTGAACATGTACATATTGCATATTGTAAATATGTGACAAGAATTAAAATGATTACAGCTTACAGTCTGTCATTTATTTATGTATAATAAAAAGTATTTAAGTGCAATAAATGTGTGAGATAGAATAAAATGCGTACATACTACAGATATATTATTAGTTATTAGTTACTAGTAAAATCCTCCTCAAGTCGAGTTCAAGTTTTAAAATAGGTAGTTATTTCGAGTATGATTCAACTCTTTTTCCTGCTAAATATGTATTATTCAGATACTCTGGAGTGTGATTGCATTGTTCAATCATAAGAAGAAACTATCCTGATTGTAATGTTTAATGGCTATGGAGAATAGTTTTCTTTTCTAATTATTTTGACTGGAAACTACTAGTTTAATACATTTTACATTTCGCAGTAGCTTTAGACTTTAGAGTTTTTGTATAGGTACCTACGCATTAAAACCTTTTTATGTATGTATAATGTATATATGTACGTACATATTATATTTATGAACATGTTTTGTGTTTTGTGTTTCATATTTTGTAATATTTCATCCTTCCCCACTCGCCTCTACTTCTTTTTTGTTTTGATGCTCCGGTATACAGTATATATACTGTATGGAGAAGGTTTTGTTTTTTTTTGTTTGTGATGAACGTGAACGGGTGTACTTTGGTGGCATATAATATGTATATATATTGTACACTGCATATACGCAAAAAGAGTGTGTAGCGTGTACACATGAACTTGATGTAACCTTGTATTTATTGTAGACGCGTATATAATATTTTAATGGCGATGTTGATGTTGATGTTGATGATGATGAGGAAACTAGCTGGGTCATATCACAATATCATTTGTGGAAGTTTTATGTTTTAAACCTTCATCAACTATTCGTATATATGACTATATTAGTTGCTGTCTCTTGTCTTGTATATTCTTTACATCTGCATTTTCCTTCTAACTTCTAACCTAAACCCAATATGGTGTGATATTAAATATTAACCTGCATGAATTATTACACACGAGTAATATTACAAGTTTTGTATTCTGTACTATCTAAACTATCCTACAAATCCTTTAGTGCTAGAAAAAGAAAGCAAAAAAAATAAAATAAAAGTAGACTTTTATCCTCATGCGTAATATGTACATAAAAATGGTGTACTTTGTACACCATAATAAACATGTTTTCTAACGAAACTTCTGTTATGGTTTGATTCTATATCTGAATAGGTGTTAAAGATGTCCATGGGGAAAGTAAAGCGGATTGAAGATCCAGAAAGTTTCCTTCGACGAAGCGTGCTTATAAACAACACAATCAAACGGTTACAACGGGAGGTCCGAGAGGAGAAGATGGTTCGACATGGAGGTTACTCTTCAAAATTGTCCTGTTCATTTCGCAAGAGCTTTGCCTGCTCCCGATTCAGTGACATGCATTTACCGGATGAGGACTCTTTGAGTATGAACACTGTATCTCATAGTAACAACCACCAGAGGAACAATAGTAATCATAGTGATAGTAATTTAATTAGTACCAACAACAACAACAACTACCGTAAAAGACCCATGTCAGATGATTCTGAAGATGATTGTGATGTACAAGCTGTTTTGAATCAAATCTACATCCCACCCACACCCTGTATTATCTCTAGTATAGACGAGGAGGACAGTTGTGATTCCAGCTCTAATAATAATAACAATAATAATGAATTAGAACTTTCTCCAACTAAAAAGCCCAAATTAGATTTTTCCTCCACGGATATGCCCACTGAGTTCCTTGTGACTGATGATGAGTGTTCACTGGATGTGGATGTAGATGTGGATGTTGTGGGAGATTGGCCCACACCTCCCGTCCCTGTTCCTGAGACATCCTCATTATCATTATCTTCTCCTACTTTATCGTCAGCCTCATCCTCACTATTAAGTTGTAACTCTAGTGCTATTATTTCCACTTCCTTGTCTTCTTCTACTACTTCTTCTTGTTCTTCGTCATCTATTACACCTACAACAACAACAACAAATCCTATGAGCTCAACTAACATGTCAGTTGTCAGTTGTTCCGTCAACGTTGATGATGATGTAGATTCCTCTAGTTTAAATATAAATAATTTAAGTCAAGTCAGTGTGGGTGATATTCCTCTAGATGTGGACGTTGATGTTGATGTGGATGTAGATGTGGATGTCGACGTCGACGTAGATGTGGATGTTGATGTGGATAGCAACAACAGTGATTGTGAATTTTCTCTAGACTTGCCACCATCTCCCACTTCTAATGGTTGTATGGGTCCAACCATTATTACAAATAATGTAAATACTAATGATACTGAAATTGATATTGATATTGATAATACAACTAGTTTAACATCATCATCATCCTCCTCCTCATCATCCTTATCATCAAGTTCAATTGACGAAGCACAAGAGTCATTATCACCACCACCATCACCATCCTCATTATTGTTATCAAATTCGTCTTCTTCCTCCTCCTCCTCCTCTGAAGAAATGCAAGATGTTGAAGATATGACATTGTCTTCTGATACCAAAGAAAATACATATTGTTCAACAAGAACCACCCTGATTCCTTCCACCGACCGTAAAAACTCCAGTACAAGTCCAAGTTCTAACGGTATCTCCATGAATCCACCTTCCACTGATTCCACGGATAAACAATTTTCTTCATGTGGACACTCTTCTATTTTTTCCGAGTTACAATCTTTCCATAGTCTGATTACCTCTCTTGAAACATAGTAAGTAGACATTAGACATTAGACATTAGTTTTCAAGAAATAAAAAACAACAAAAACAAAAAAACCCTACAAAACTATGTAGATAATAATAATAGTAAGTAATAATATGTTATTTACAACAAGAAAAAAAAACTTACAAAAAAAATATAGAAACAAATTTTATCATTATATTATATTATTATTATTATTACTATCGTCATAACGTACAAGTCGAATTGGTACTTTATACATTAAGAATTTATACATACATAAATACATATATACCGCAATTCTTATGTACATACACAAATCTACATATGATTATTACTATTATTATTATTATTATTATTACTATTGTTAGTAGTTATAGCACTACTATTACATATTATATTATATTATAGATAAAATATACATGCATATGACATAATATTATGTATCACTGATAACTGATTACTCTCATGTATATTTAGTTACATTGTACATACATGTGTACTTTGTACTACGTACATATAGATACACATGATGCATTACATGATTCAATTTTTTCAATTTTCAATACATACAAACTTATAGCATAACATTATATAATAGAGTATAATATTATCTTAATATATATTATGAGAGAGAGAGAAGAAGAAGATGAAGAAAGAAAGAAGATAAAACGAACCTTACATAATAATATTTATGTGTGCTATCTATTCATTATTAAGAGAACTTATGTATATATATATAAAAATGTGTATATCACGCCGCTCCTCTCTTCGTTCAATTTTTGATTCGTTTGTTAATAGTTAACAATTAACAGTACTACTATTTAATATATTACATATTATTCCCCACAATAGAAAACATTAGACCGATAGTGTGTATAATCTGCAATATACATGTATACATACATACATATTATATATTTACACTATACATTATGGAAAAAAAGCGTAAAAATTACTGTTACTGTAAATTGTAATAAGATTATTATTACTCTTACAAAATATATTATACTGGTTACTGATTACTGATTAGTGCTACTCATATGTTACATGTACTACAAAAAATCCAAAAAATATACATACCTACAAAAGATGCATATATAATGTAGAACGTATGTACTATGTATAGAGAGAGAGAGAGTATAGAAATTATGCATAAATCAAACAAACAGGCAAGCAAATCCATGTTAGATAATCATTTTAAATATAAAATCAAGCATACATATATTACATATAAAATATACCTATACAAAATACAGGAAAGGTCTTTAGTTTTTTTTGTTGTTGTTTTAGTTTTTGTTTTGTTTTCGTTACCTATACTCACACATGTTATCATTGTTCTATTCTATACTCTATATTCTGTATTTTGTATTTTGTATTCTGTAGCCGTATCCTGATAGACAATACATAAATATATACACTCCTATAGAAAATCACCCTTTCCCTTTCCAGTATGTGTGTAAAGTGCACACGCACAATGTGCACCGTACACACTACACACTACACACATTAAGTAACACAAAATACATATTATTTTATTTTACTAAAGGTATTATAATATTGTACGATCTTAAACTAAATAAACTATCTATGTACATCTATACGTAGATACTATCATGTATGAAAAATGAAATACTAAGTAGATACATATATACTTACATACTAAAACAAATATGCGTCTTGCATCCGCAGGCCATATAATACATACAAAAAATAAACAAATTGCAATTAATTGCAAAAAAAATGTATTGAATAATCCATACATACAATATATTATTCATAGTAGTTAAAATATTATTGTCAATTAATACGACTACCTACTACATACCTAAATATGTTATACATTACGTAGATATATTTGTGGAAACAAAAAGTATGTACATATACAATATAAAAAAACATTCAACCATATACTGTTATTTAATTACAACTAGTATTCAGTAAAGGAATTGCGATTATTATGAATTATGAGTAGTGGTAATAATTATACTAATAATTATTGTTAGTCCATAAAAATGTAACAATATTTAGAACTGCCAAAAGAAAAACACAAAAAAATTTAATATACGTACATACGTCTAAAAATATACTACTACTAAATCTATATCGATACTCGATACTCGATGCTCGATACTATATTATTATATATATATTGAAAAAATATCGAAAATCAATGTAACAAAATAAAAACAACAAAGGAAGAAAGAAACAAATACACACACATAATATGTACTAATAATATTATGTAATTCATATGCATATACCTACATACATACATACACACATACAAGAATACTACATACATACATGATAATTCATCGACTTATATACATATTATATCATATGTATTGTATAGGATATATATTATGTAATACATAGGATACCTAAATATATATGAAACACATTATATCAAATCTTATTGTTGTCAAACTACTACATATACTACCTTTATATTAATAAAGTAGATTACCAAAAATATTGAAACTGAAAAAAAAAGAAGTCGTCGGTACGAAACAAAATGTATTATTCATTTCATAAGGTTCATTTCCACCAATGTAAAATGCAAAGGGGTGATTAGAGAACTCATTTTTTCATAAATAGATAATTAAGTCGCATAATATTCATTATGGCATGACTTTAGTTTTCAGCTTTTTTATTAGCACTCACTCGTCATCACAGGGAAAGAACATGAGGAAAAAGACATTTATTTACGAGCACTTTGAGCGGATCATTGATCGTTGCAATTTATTTTGCAGTTTTATTTATAAGGAAACAATTTGAGATGAAATACAGGAGAATCCAATACCATATAAATTAGTGTCATGATTACATCACTTTGTACATGCATGTTTACATCTAATCTATATATTTACAAGGCAAAACGTAATTTTACTATTCAACATTGAAATGGAATCACTGCAGCATTAGTTTTCTTGAAATTGCATCAAAGTCAAAATTTCATGAGCTCAGAGCGATGAAAATATGTTAGATAGAAGACTTTAAAGAAAGATTTGCTGAAAACCGGGTCGTTTCTTCTAAATTTTTCTAAAGCCAGACTCTTGCCTAATTCCAATACCACGTATGTATTTATGTATACGTTGCGTATTTCAAGTTATTTCCTCCTTTGTTAGTTAGAGAAACATCATTCAATTCATAGAAAAAAACAAAGGATTGTTATCATTTTTATGCATTTTAACTTGTGTTGGTACATGTAGTATACCCATTTGAAGGTACATATTTAGTTCATATTCATTTGAAATTTTGAAGGCACATGTCACAACTGCTCACGTGTGTGGAAGATTCACACTTCACTTCCACAGTACATTTCAATGAATGCTCGTATTGTTTTTATCAGTTATCATTGTGTGAGACGAATGTATGGGAAATGGGAAACACTAATTTATTTCGCTCCATTTTGCATTTTAACAATGCATACTACCGAAAGATATAAAGAGTCAAGCTGAGGAAAACAACGGATGAAACGCTTAAAATATGTACATAGTACATAGTACATGGTACGGAACAAGAGTTATTCTTTAAGCTTCCTCGTATTTTGATCATGGATTCCAATGACAGATGATTAATTATACATATAAAATACTCGACGAAAATACTATTCTCATTCTAGATTCTAGTTATAATCTCTGTACAAAATATTACATAAGTTCAAAAACGATTTAATCTACAGGATGTTATTTAGCAAATTATTACTTAATATTTAGTTTGAGTGGAAATAAAAAAAAATCAAAAATCAAAAGTAAAGCAGAAAAAAAGGGGAAACGGACAAATCATGTTTTCCTCAGAGTGACTAAATATTTCACATTTCCCCTCAAATTAATTATATTGTATAATACCTGATTTAACCATAATGTTTAACCTTGTCCATTTTATATGCTGTATAATTTATAATTTCGGTACTCTAATAAATAGAGTTTATACTAATCAAATTGAATTACATAATGTTTATAAAATGTTAAAAAATTTAATGGTCTTTTGTAGGATATCTTTGTAGAACGTAAGACGTAGAACATTCATCAAATCTTGGACGGTTCCTGCTATTAATTGAGTTGTCGTTTGTAGTTTGTGTTTTTTCTTGAAAAAAACATGGTATGACTTGTAAATCTGCAATCTGAGTTTATTCCACGTCCCAATCATTACTCATGTAGCCGACATTATAGTTTAAGATTAAGATTCAATTCTCAATTCTCAAGCCTTTAAACTTTAGACATTTCAGCATTTCACTATTTTAATTGAATAGGTAGGGAAATATAAATTCAATGAGTGTAATATAACGACATTCAAATAAAATAATGTAGTTTTTATCCCCTCTCTTTTCTCTAATCTGTGAAATTGAAATATCCAACTGCGTGGATTTAATTAACTTAAATTCGTTACTTTGACTGCACACAACTCAGTCAACTCACTTGTTAGTCCTAAACACTAGACACTAGACTCTGTGATACTTTGCTACTATACTCGAGCACAGGGAAGGATACGGATGACGAAAAATACAAATAGGAATACCAATGGAGAAATAGATTTGAGTTGGACTTTGACTTGAGCCCACTGTATGTATTATGTATTATGTATCCAATAAATTTGACTTCCTGTCTCTTTCCTCTGCTGGTCTTCGTCTCACATCTCAACCACTCAACATACTACACTACATGTTTTGTACAATGTTGTATATTGTGTATTGATACAATATGAAACTCC
Source organism: Sminthurinus signatus (assembly GCA_019776565.1). Taxonomy (NCBI): domain Eukaryota; kingdom Metazoa; phylum Arthropoda; class Collembola; order Symphypleona; family Katiannidae; genus Sminthurinus; species Sminthurinus signatus. The sequence goes on from JABASP010000800.1 coordinate 24,401, forward strand.
ATATACACAGTATTATGCACTGTACAATGTACAATGTACGTTCATCTAGCATTGCATGCATTTCAATTAGATTTTGTGAGGAAGCACATGTGATGAAATGTCCAGAAGGTAATTGTGAAAATTGTGTAGGTACATACATACAAGATACTAGGACAAATCCACCATACACAAGTTAGAATCCAGTATAGAGATTCACATATGAATAATAAAAAGTTGGACTACACCATGGTAATGAAGATGGGATATGATAGTAGAAAAACATGTGGAAATCCATTTCTGTATAGAATATTGAATATTGGATGGAAATCAGGATGAAAATGATACACAGCTTTACATGAAAAGAGTACACGTCTTTTGTATAAGTATGCAGCATGTGTAGTGTGTAATGTGCATAGTGCAAACTGTATAAAAGAGAAGAAGAGGAGGAGTGAGAGAGAACGAGAGATCCTATAATATGTATGTCTCTCTATGTGAAATATGTAGGCCATTGAATGCTCGGCCAGAAAGCTAGTGAGTGAATTTAATAGCGTTGAGGAGCCCAATAAATAGATAGAAAGAGTGAGGGAGAGAAAGAAAGAGAAGAGCATCAACAGCAGCAACTAGTAAGGAAAAAGCCACTTAAACATCAGCATCATCATCGGCATCAGTCCGAGCTCAGATAAATGTTTCTAGTGTCTTGTGTCTAGTATCTAGTATCTAGTATCTAATATCTAGCATCTAGCATGTAGTGTAAGATACAAGATGTAGAATCCATATATCTATTATAGATGTACATTTTACCCACTTTTAGATAGATACATTCTTCTCAGACTACAACTTGAAGCTTGGAACGTGGAACGTGGAGCAGGAGTATAATATAAAGTATCAGAGTGTAGGCTACAGGCATATTCTTCTCAAATCTCTCGAAAGATAACCGATATTTCTAGTATGACTTTTACAGCTGTATTATTATACAATGTTTTATATGTTTTATCATCCTATACACACTTTCACCATCCAGAATCCAGAATCTAGAATCTAGAGTCTAGAGTGTAGAATCCAGAGGCAGATCCAGATCTACAGCTAGAACCAGAGTCAGAACCAGAGTCAGAGTTGGCATACAGATGAAGTATGGTTTGGTTTATTTATCACCAGCTTGGGCCTTTAAGCCTGTAATCAAAGAAGATTATCATTCTCTTTTGTTCTCGTATTTATTCGGAAATGTTAATCTTATATTCGGAGTAGGAGCTAATGAGCCTTCTTCTACTACTACTACTTCTCATCCTCTTTGTTTCCCTTTATAGTCAAAGTCATTCTCTTTTTGTGTACACACAGCACACAGTCTGTAGTCTACAGTATCTGTTTTTCATTTCATTAAGAGCTATTAAATGTGCAATGTTGAAGTATGTATAATGTATATAGTGTAAAAGGTATAGGCTTGTACACATATTTGTGTATACCGTTTGGACTTTGCTACTGCTTATAAATTTTACCTTAATTTAATGTTTAAAATGGACCATGAAAGAGTTAAATAGGTGACAGGTTTTTACTTAGTCTCTCTCCCTCTTCCGGTCTCTCGTCCCTGTGGAATCTCAGAACCAGAATCAAAATCAGTTTGAGTCTAATACTAAACATGGCACAGTGTAATTTTAAGAGATAAACTAGTGTAATCAACAAGGGATTTTAAACATTTCATCAACAAGATACTCGAGACTCTAGACTTGAGACGCGAGCCTACTAACATTTTCTCATTTTCTTGGATAAATTCATTACCCAGTTATTTAATTATTATAATAACACCCTTGTCTTTTCTTCCGTTTGGATTGAAAATTGATGATACTTCTTATGCACAACACTTTTGATTCAAATTGCCGTGTGAATCATTTAAAGTTCTAGATTCAAGATACCTCGTCTTTTCTACTGTTCCTCCTTTAGTCCTGTAGTAAAATAAAAAATGATAGAAAAATTCATGCCCATATAGTGGCACCGTGATGGTGGCACCGTTACCATTCAAATTTCAGATACTTACACTCCATCAGGATAAATATTATAATACATAATACAGTTACCAACCAATTTTTCTGCATAAATATATATATATAGAATATAGAATATAGATGTATTATGTAGATTTTATTACGTGGTTTATGAGCAGTTACTTTTTTAGCACAAGATACATTAACGATCCCTTTGACCTGAATTTGATGCAGCGTAATCTGAAATACAAGTAAACATTGTACATTGTTCACTGTACATGTGGTAAATATTGTACAAAGATAGCTCTACCGTGGGTGAATATTAATTACAAGCTGTATAATTATGAATAGTGGAAATGTAGATCTTTTTCCTTTCAGAATCAGTACACAGTACACACAGCAGACAGAATTTTGTTTGTCAGTATAAATGTTTTTTGGTAGAAAAGTGTCTATCAATTAAAGACAATAAATTATTTTTGTCACCAATAAATACTTTCAAATGTAGTACATTTATATATTCCCGTCATTTTGTATTAGAAAATTACTATATTATGTACATCTGTATGATCTTTACATTTTCGTCATGTGTTCAACTGATAAACTAATAAAAAAAAACCTAGGACAACAGCATCCTACTTGCAAAATCCCAATCATGATTTTGAATAAATGCAAAACGTATATACTTTACAGTGTACAGTGTACACACATGGAATATTTTGTTCAAGTATAACTTATTATTGCAGATACTTTTAAACTTTTTCCTCAAACTTTTTCAAGGCAAAATTCCCTGTTCTAATTTAGTGGTGGAATATTTTACATTCAATTCATAGATGTATTATCCATCATTTTGTTGCATACCATTTTATAGTCATGTGTACATTGTACATTGTACATGATATCGTGGTATCGTGTATTGTCCATACTTTTGTGTGTGAATATTTTGATCCCATAATTATGATGATGATACTTGTTTCGAGAAAAATCAGGAGTTTAAATTGTACGATATACTTATAACTTATATTATGTGATGCGTAGAAGCAAAATATGTAATATCTAATAGCCGAACATATAAATGTATGTATACATACACATATTTTCCATACATACATATGTACACTCACATATTTTCCATTGCTAAAATGGGAGAATTCCTCAAATAGGAATGGGAAAGGTCACGATAAATGTAAAAATAAAACAAGGAGCGTACATACTTGAATGTATGTGTGTACACTGTACACAGAAACCAGAGAACTGCATCATCAGTGTGAGGGATCCACGAAGTATATAACCTGAAGCTAAAAAGGAAAATACGTCTAACCTCGTGTATGTACTTTGTACATTGTACATTGTACATGCTCAATATATAAAAACTAAGGTAGTAAACACTGAACACTGAATACAGTGTAGTAGTAATGTATTTAATACAATAGATTACATGTATATGTAGAAGCAACAGTGGAACTCTCATAACACATTATGCATCTACAATCTACAGATTAAAGATTTATTTCATTTAGGTAAGTATATTATCATGAACAGTGTAGAGTGTACACTGTACAAGTGTTGTAAGTTGTATTTTGTATAATATTTTCTAGTGTAGACTCTTCACTCTTCATACTCAATTCCTCGTACATGTATGCATAATATCTATCTATTGTAGATTGTAGTTGACACACATAGCACGTTTAACGTTTAAAGGTAGACACATGATGAAGTTTTTTCCTCCATATTCACATACAAATTTAATGCTTTGTACAGAGTACAGAGTACAGAATACAGAGAATGTCTGTATGTCTGTATATAGTATATAAGTCTTATTATGTCTTTATACTTTATACTTTATACAGTTCAGAATTCAAAAGATAGTGGAAGGACAGACCTTGTTATGTTGTGTTATTTACAGTGTTGCTCATATTTCAAAATTTCATTTTCACATGTAAGATAAAAGATTGACCACCTTACACACAGTACACAGTACACACTATAGAATTAGAACACAGAACAGCTCAATAGCCTGTCAAATACATAACAAAATTCTAGAAATCTCTAATAATGAATATGCAAATAAATATGCGCGTTCTCTACATAAATTGCAACTGCAGAACAGAACAGAACAGAGAAATAGAGGAAAGTGGATGTTTTATTTCTAGTTGCAAAAATATTAACAGTCAAAAGGATTTAATGGGATTTATTTTCTATATGTTTAACGTCCTTAGCATCGGCGAAATATGTATCTTTAGACTTTAATTGTAATAAGTTTGTTGAAGTTGATAATTTTGTAGTCTTCTTTAGTTTTTACTCCACAGAAAACACATAACTACAGATGAAATGACCCTAATCATTTGTAAGTTACTACTATAAATGAATGTAGTTGTAAAGTCCCTTTTATTTGTAAATGCTTATATATTCACTATGCACCATGCATACTTAATTCTTGTATCTTGTGTGCAAAAAATCAATGACAGAATATTTAGGATTGAGGAAAAAACTAATACTAAACCACTCTTTATGAATCGGTTGCATCATCACAATCAACCACCAACCACCAACATCTGGATCTTCTTCTAACAGTGCAAGTTTTGGTTTGAGACTTGAGACATTGTACGTTATGGATATATGTACAATGTATATTGAACATGATATTTTTTATCATATTCTACATTCTGTATAGTCAATGGTGTACACATAGGATTCTAATAGGAAATTTTCCTACACAATGAAGGACGACGACTACGTTTTAATTAGGTAATCCCAACTCTCTCTCTCTCTGATTTCTTGTATTCCGTTACGGTAGTAGTGCTTTGTATCATATATCTGTATTCCTATTTGTATAGATTATGGATTATGGTGCATGCTAGATTTACAACAACAAAAACAACATTAATATTATCAATGGCATAGTTTATTTTATTGTGTATATTATTTTGCTTCCTCTTGTAGATCTATCTTATTTGCTAGTTATACATAGTATTGACATGCAGAGGAACAAAAAGTGCACTTTTGCTGGTTGGAATTGGAATTGGAGTTGGAATTGAAATTACAATTATTAGACTTTAATATGAATACCGCAATGATTTATATATTTTTTACATGTCACCCTGTACAATGTACATTGTACATATGTTTTCAAGTGTACAGCAAACAGCGAACAGCTTTTGCTGCTTAATAAATATTCCTTTCCTTGACTCTTCTCTTTTCATCAGCATAAATAAATTGGTTAATAATAAATGCATGTGGTTGAAGGTTTCATTTGGAGTTGGAGTTGGAGAATTACAGTTGCATTTAGAAATGAATGGCACTTTATGCAGTGTACAGTGTACAGTGTACAATTCAACTTTGGTGTATATATGATATTTGCATGAGGACACGCATGCATGCATCATGTATGCATGTTTAATTTAGAGATCTGTAATTACTATGACTATTTTACTATTAGTTTGTTGCACACTTTGGAACTTGAGTTTTTAATTGACTGTGCAATATGCACTCTCTATTTCTCTATTTCTCTAATTCTGTTGATGTTGATGTCTGAGGAGCAACTGTGTAAATTATACAAACACAAACAAAAGTACAAATACAAATAAAGACACACATCTACAGTAAATGAACAGTCAAATGTATTCAGTCAAGCTGATAATTTGTAATTTATACACATGGTAAAGCTCTAACTAGATTGTAGAGTGTAAGGATGTATGGTGTATCTTTCCAAGTACTAAGTACTCATTTAGTAGAATAAGATGGGACAATATTTTTTTCAATTAGCCATTCCCATATTCGGATGTCCTCTTTATGCGCTCAAAATAATGACAGCAGTACTAATATCAATGCTAATCATCCACCAGCCACCATCAACAGCCCAAGTCATGTGTGGAGAGGGATAGAAAAGAGCATCTTACTTTGGTCTCTGGTGTTTGGTAAAACAACATGAACGATCAACAATCTGCAAGAGTGGTATAGAAAATAGAAAATAGAAAGAATAGAGCACAAGTGTCATACACAATGAGGATGACACAGTAAATTTTGACGTGTGTTTTTTATTTAAGAGAATGTAAAATGCTGTGGAATATTCATTCATTCATTTTTGCCTTCGTTCTCTTTCATTCATCATTCGGATTCAGATTCACATTCACATTCACATTCAGAGTCCCATCCTTAGATACATATGATTCAGTATTTATGCTTATGTATGAACAATGAACAGGGAACAGGCGTGTGGTCTGCAGCGGGGCCTGTTGCTCACAACTGATAATAATTATTATTGTTATGCATTATCCATTACCCATTATACACATTACACATTATACAGGGGCGGACTATTAATGCAAGGAATTCAGGTGAATCTGTAATAAGTAATAAATAATTAATTAAAGCATCATTACAGCAAATGGTGATAATGAAGCAACGAAGGTGAACGCTGAACGGTGAACGGCAAATGGTGAATGGTGAATGGTAAACGGTGACGGTAGAATGATCGAGGTGAATGATTTATTTTTTCTAGAAACAAAAACCATAAATTGATAAAATTATCAGTGTCTCTCTCTCTCTATTTTCTATCTATAATCTATACCATATTCATTACGACATTACGACAGTAAACAGTAAATACTAACAGAAAAACGTACACTTTCACATAATCAGAAATCTGCATGAAGTGACAAAAAACAAAGGCAGAATCTGTATGTGTATTGTGAATCCATCTTTTTCCAGTTGTTGTTACTGTTGTTATACTCAGCTATTTCTTAAAGCTTGTAATTATAACTGCAAAGAGTATAATATGGAGGAATTCAAGAATTATACTTTATTACTTTTACTATTTATTTTCTAGTTCAATTTAATTTGTAATCAACAATAAACATTGGAGTGAAATTTACTCTCTATTACAATAAAAAAAACAGTCTGCCTAATAATATTTGATCGTCCCTTTGTGTATTCGTATTTGTATTTATTTTATGTAACATGATATTTTCTAATGTACAAAAGGTTTTGGTGGGTTTTAGCTTCTACCTTCTACCTCTTTGCCTCCATTTACCTCTCGTTCATAATCTATTGTAGTTATTATTATTATTAGTATTATTATTATTATTATTGTACTTTTCATCGTATAATATGCAAGACGCGAGAATATGCAAAATATTGAATGTAGAATGAATAGACGAGTACAGAATATAAAATACAGAGTACAGATGCACAAGGCCAAGAACTCAAAGAAGTGATGAATGCTTCAAGTATTGTATAGTGTATAGTGTATGTGCTATACATTTGTATTTTGGAGTATGGAGCATTGAGGATACTGTTAATATATAGCTATTATTATAGTCCATGGAACAGCCAGACCATATAAATGGCGTAGGTTTATTTCCTAGGCATATAAAGTTTAATACGAAATACGAAATGCGAAATGATTCCTTTTACAATTTGAATATTATACGAGTTTGTAGACTATGCGCTAAATTTTATCATCCAATGTACATTCTACAACCTAAACTGTACACTTTACATTACATACCACACAGAATATTACATTAAACCGACATGAGCCGTATGTGAGTATTTACTATGGTTGCCTGTTAAAAATTATGCATTATACATACATTCAGACTTCATACATTTGTATATGTATACATGTGTACATGGAGCTAACAACTAGCAACTAGCAAGGAACAGCCGAGAAGGAAAACACACAAATGCATGACGAATTTATCTACGTTTGTATTTTGCACGGCTGTACATCACACCAAATACCCATTACCCATTATCCATTTCACATTGCACCATGTACAAAATAAACACACTGTAACATTTATTTGCAGTTTGCAAACTACTGATTACCAATTCAACTCATGTGTAATATATAATATGTAATATAATATGGGATTTGGACATGAGGAAGAAGAGGAATAAAATCACAAACGTGATAATAATACGTGTAATAAGTAATAATAGCAAAAAGTAGTAGTGGAAATGAAGCATAATCGTTATGATTATTATTATTATTATTATTGCTGTTGCTCCTTGTTATTCTATCTAATGCTCTTTACATTATACATTATACATGTGATTAGTGCCTAGTCAAGTGTTGACTTGTCTTGACATGAAAATGATTTGAAACTGTAATCGATCTATAATCTATACAGCTCTTTTAAATTGTAAGCCTCTAGAATCTAGAATCGAGAATCTAGAATCTAAAGTTTGTATACACTTACTTTGATTCCAGCTTGACCTGTTCAAATCTGTACATATTTATTTATTTATATATGTAGATAGATGGACAGAAACAAAGTGTGTACTATTAGAATACTAGTAGATAAGCCCGGTCATCTTCCAACTTGAGAACATGAGACAAGAGACAAGAGAAAAACTAGCAACATGTTACAAAGTTACAAAGTATACATGTACAACAAACACACATACAAAATACATATCTACAAACTACAAACGGCAACAGTCATGTTCTTGAGTCGATCATGTTGATGTTGGAATGTTCATCGTTCATGTTCATGTTCAATGTTCAGTGCTCAGTGCTCCGTGCTCAGTGCTCAACGGTGATGTTTGAACTGTCTCTGTCTTCTTTTATGCAGTATATAGATTTGTGTGTATACTGTAAAGTGTAGTATACAGTATACAGTCTGACAATACCACAAGTTGGTGTGATCATCTTGTGGATGTTAGATTACAGCTATAATACAAGTTGAATACAACACGGTGGATGTGTCTATCCACAATATTCCTGTACAAAGACAGACAAATTATCATCCATTGAATTCACTATGCATCAAGATGCACACTCTATTACTCTGTAAAATGTAAAATATAAAATATAAAATGTACACATCTATACTCTCCATGTATATCAAAACTGGGAAAGCAAACGTGCTTTGTTTACACAATCTTCATCATCCTTACCAAAATACATGCACACAGGAGACTGAGGTATACATGTATGTAAAAATACTGCATATACAGAGTAGATAAAGTTTGGTCATTTTGACGACATTGTACATTGTCCTATTCCTTTTATTTTATTTCAGTCCTCGCATACTCATGTATGTGTGTATCCATTGTACACTGAACACTGAACGCTGAGTATGTCGTGTGTATACTTAGGACGGCGACAAGTAAAAAGTAAAAAGGCTGACAAGGCATTTGTTTTATAACTTATTCATCGATAGAATGGATATTCAAGATATTTGACAAACAGCAAACAGTATACATTATATACATACATAATGCACAGTATATATATTCGTAAGAAAAATTGTATCTGTACACCGTATAAACACTTTAGAGTACTTTACAAGTATAATGTATAATATAATATGTATGTATGTTTTCTTTGTTTGCCTGTGTGTTTATGTTTATAAAAGTCATTATTTTATAGATAGTATGTAAATATTATTCAGCAAGAAGACCAAACTATGAGATATATTGTATGTGCATAATATAACTACCTATATGGGAAATACAAATACAATGAATAGTAAGCGACAGTATTGCGTAGCTACTACCTACTACCTACTACCTATTACCTATACAATCCACACTCTATTACACTCTGGTATGCACTATAAAGTATGAATAATGAATATAGTTACAGAAATGTAAGGATTTGGTACACTTTGGTGCATGTACAAAATGAAAAATAAATACAATTTGCTACAAATAACTCAAAGGAAAACTCATGTACAGATATTTTATACATGAAAATTGACGATTGATGATTCAGTGGATTCCGACTCCCAAGTCGATTTGAGTCAAGTAAACTGTTTGATATCAATTAAATGACCTCAATCAAAATGATAATATTGGTAAGAATAGGCTTTCCAGTTCAGCTCAGTTCTAGTAAATTCCGAAATTCCAATGTACCAATTACCAATGAATATTTCAATGTCTAATGTCTAAACATTGGTCAGTTTTCAATTTGTGTTGAGTGTTGAGGTTGGCTATCAACGACATAAAATGGAGAAGAGTAACGATAAAAGGAATATCAATATCAATACCAGTAAAAGTAATAGTAATAGTAATAATTTTATTTGAATGCACTGCGGTCAGAGTCAGAGTCAGAGTCAGCGTCAGTGTCAGTGTTACCAAATGATAGACTCTAGACTCACTTGATAATTTTCTCTTTTTTCTTTAAACGAGTATTTAAATTAAATGTAACTTTAGCTGAATGCAAATAGCAAAATATATTTGAGCTAACAGGGTTAAAATGGATTTGTTTCAACTTGATTGTTAAATGTAGACGTATGTATATACATATAGGTATAGATAAGAGACATATTGTGTCGTCGTAATTAAGCAAAATGTCCTAATTACAGATAGTATAACGAAACTTAATGTACAGTGCACCGTAAATACTATATAGAGGCCTAAGTATTAACATATTGGAGAATTTATATCAGGCAGTGAGCGAGATAGATACATAAATAGATAGAGACACAGGCATACGCAAATTTGTCAAACGTTATAGTAGTATACAGTAGTTAATGAACCAGAAACCTGAATATTATATTACGTTTCCCCAGTTTTCAACAAGAGAGGCATAAAATATTCATACGACACAGTCACTGACATAACACAGTGACAGTGAATTTACACCCTAGCTCAATAGAGAATGGAAAATCAAGTGCACAGAATACATACAAACCACGTAGATACGTAGATAAATAACAACTATCCAACTACATAATAATATAATGGTAGTTATAATAATAATGCCACACATATTGTTCTTGATATACCTAAAATTGGAAATCTACGAGGAATGGATAATGATTCATGAACGACGATTATTGTAGATAAAGTATTTTTAAACTTACATTAGTTGAATAAAATCAAAATATTAAGAAATTTTTCCATCTTTTCCTTTTTAGAAAGGTAGGGAAAGGAAAAAAAAGTATTTTTGAAGGGGACTTATCATATCCGTAATTATATGTACAGTAGAAAAGGGAGAAAAGGGACAGTTTCATTTTTACGTTTTTTCCCTTTCAAAATTCTAAATACATGTTGAATGTTGAGAGATTACTTGTAAAAATACAGTAATACATTTTAAAAAGGCTCCAAATCCAATCTGTGTACTCGACTTTGACTTTGACGTTCAATGTTCGATATGGACTGAGGCTGGGCTTAGCTTAGCGTAGCTTGGCTGACTTGCTTTTCCTTGCCTTGCCTTGCCTTGCTTTACTTTGGTTTGAAATGGCATGGATTGGATTGGAGCTGAAGTACGAGCTCCTAATAAAAATCAAATTTGGTTTTGATCACGTCTTCAATCTTGAGTTTGAGTTTCTTTCTGTCTTCACCACAACTTTGTCCTTTCATCTTTCTTCCCTCTTCATCTCTATCTCTATCTCACTTCGGCATTGCCTTGCCTTGCCTTCCCATGTCTTGCCTTGTCTTTTCTTGTCTTGCACTGTACTGTACTGTACTGCACTCCATCCCGTCCTATCGCATCTTGTGTGCTTGTGCTCTATTCAATTCCACTATGCCTATACAATCTCCAACAGCCTGGATTTTCATTCCCATCAGCACAGCTTTTGTGGAAAAAAAAGAGTATCTATCTATCTCTCTATTCTATCTATCCGTCCATGTGCCTATCTGTCCTGTATTCTGTATTCTCCATGTATTATGATGGAGGACGGAGAATGGAGAATGGAGAACGGATAGAGGATAGAGGATGAGAAATGGATGGAGTTTGGAGAATCGAGTCTCAAGAAAAAGAAGAAGAAGAAGGAGCAGTATTACATGTACATTATACTTTATACTGTGTTTGAGCACAAATCACATACACACTCACACACACATTAAGTACATATTGACCATGTACAATGTACACAGTACACAGTGCACAGTACAAACTACGGCTACAGCTACAGCTACAAGAAAAAGAATAAGAAGAAGAAGACGAAGAACGTAAAGGAAAAAAGAAGAACCCCCGTGTAGTATATGCCAAACCCTAAAACCTTGTGTATAAATACATCGAAACACTTTCTCGCACATGCTTCTAGCGTTTGCCTTTGTATCTACACTCAAAACTCACATCTACACTCGTAATACATTATGTTGGGCTCTGTGTATCTTGTAGTTGTAGTTGTAGTTTCTTCAACTACACAAGACACTGTGTACAGTGTACAGCCTACATTCAGAAAACAACATACATCACATTATCTCTCTCTCTCTGTTTCTGTTTCTTTCGTACTCTCTTACGGTTACTCTGCTTACAACTTACAAGAAACACATGAGCTCCGTCACTCTATAATATTTCTACTAATAATTCATGCTCAGCTTTTATTTCTCAAAAACACTAAGCAGAAAGGCATTGCAATAGCCCATGTATTATGTATTATGTTTACTGTATGATGTATGGAGTATCTAGAATCTAAGCATCTCAAACATGTATCATGTATAACAGCATTATAATCCGATGAAACATGCACGTTTAAAGCCCAAGCAAGGAAATCTCACAAGTACAGAACAGAACAAGAGAATTGTAGCATGCAGTATGTAGTATGTAGTATGCACAAGTATTGAAATGTACACATTGCAGGATTTAGACGTGTAAAATCAAGTCAAGTCCAATACTACAAGATACAAGAGTTTATAACACAAGAGTACATGTAGAGCAAGTGAATATATAAGAAGAATAACTGAAATAATCAGGAACCAGGAGGATGAAAAGATTAAGTAAATGGTAAATGGTAAAGATGAAGGTGATACAGGAGTGTAATGATAATGAAAATGATAAATGCTCATTTTTTTCCTTGTTCTTCTGTTCAATCTCTCTTCCGTTATACATTGTACATTGTAGATTGTGCATCTTTCTTCTATTTATTAAATATAATATGTAATACATACAGACAGAGGAATAATAAGTAATATGAAATTGAATCAAAGTAATCTCCTTGACATTGATTTTTTTTCTCCATGTTTCATTATTCATTACTATTATCATTATTATCATTATTATAATATTATTATATTAACATTGTAAGTGAAGTCAGACCAGACCAGACCAAACAAGCTAGTCGAGTCAAGACAAGTCAAGCCAATTCAATTCAATTCAACTTGAATACAGTAGCTGGTGTCGGTAGGAAATTGATGTACTGTGCATGTGGTATGTGATATGGTGTAATGTGTTATGTACAACATAGATATAATATAGTGATAGTTGATAGTGCATAATATGATTGTGGGCAAGAATGGTATTCAAAAACAATACAATACAGGATGTGAAATAGGAAACAATCAATACAATCAATCAATTCCTGTAAGTCGTACTTTGATGTTTTATTACTCATGTGCATATTATGATATATCTAGTATCTATATGCAAATACATAACCTTTTTTTATAAAGAATAAATACGTATTGAAAACTGATAACTGATATGCATGTAAATCACATTATACATTATACACTGTTTTTGAACATATGTAGTTTTGCTTGTGTGAGATTAAGATTCTCAATTTTCATTTCTAAATTCTCAATCTTTGGTCTTCAATCCAAAATCCAAGATCCAAGATCCAAACCAGTCCTCAATATAAGTACATGTACATGTATGATTGACTACTTCAAGGTTAAAGGGGTTTGATTTAAACCGCTTGTTCATACTTTTTCTCGTATTCCATCACTCTCTCTCTCTCTCTTGTTCACCTTATTATTAGGATAAACTCTCAGATTTTCCTCTATAAATACACAAAACATACATACTTGTGTATTGTGTATTACATCTACCATGCGAGTATCGAGTATTCATGTTTGTAGCTGTTGAGTACTGAGTACAAGAGTACAGCAGAAAACAGAGAACAGAGAACAGAAAACGCAGGTAATGGTAGGCAGCCTTTTATCTTTTTTTTTGTAATTGTAGTCCACGTTTATGTAACTCCCCCTTTTAAAGAATCCCAAAACAAGGCAATGCACATGAGAGTAATACAAAAGACAAAAGACATACAAAGTAGTGCACAAAGTTAAGGATGCATAATGCATAATGTATAGTGAGAAGGAAAATCTGTAAAAAATAAAGTTACACACAAACATTCTAGTAAATACGAGATATTGCATATTGTCCAAAAAACTGCATCAAGGAAGGTCTTAAATAACAAAGAGAGTTTATTTTCCATCTGTTTTGTTGTGGATGAGATTTGGAACATTTTTATTACAGATTAGAAATACTTTGATTCTTCTATCTCAAACAGCAACTGACATCTGATATTGATATTGGTGTAGTACCTCACCTTTTGTAATTTTGGACAAAATTACTTTTGTTTCACTCAAAACCAATCTAATTGACAATGATTCTATCTTTTTTCGTACTTTAAAAAACGTTGAAAAAGTCTACAACTAACCATGAAGAAAATTTCTGTTGTTTTATGCTCTCAAAACACAGTACACATAGTTTAAAATGAACATGGAATTAGAAGATGTAATAATGAAAAAGATACAGAAGAAGACTATGATGATGGTGATGGAAGAAAAATGATAAAAAACGAGAAGAGGCGTAAAAACTTGAGTTTCCTTTACATCATTATCATGCCTTCATTCACATGCACAGCAGTTAGTAGTTTTATCAAACATTATTATTATTATTACATAAATTCCTATTGCTTACCCATCCACTTGTAGATACATCTAGCTGTACAATGTACAAATGTTTTGATACAAAGCTGTGAGAGTTGTACAGAAACATCTTACTATTTATTGCTTATTATCTATTATCTGTTATGCTTTGTTAAAAAAATGCAAAATGCAAAGAAAATATCAATTTTTGTATGTACTTACTAAATATTGTTGTTTCAGCTAAATAAAACTTAAAACTACTGTATTGTCAAAATATTTGCAATCACATTGGTTATTGGTTGGCTATTCACTATCTGTATTCGGTATGCATACTTGATAATTGATAATGTATGCATTTTTTTATTGAGGAATTTCTTGTGCATTTCACCAAACAACAACGATAACTGTACTTATATTGCATATCTTTGATCTTTGGTGAATAGTGTACCTTTTACAAGTGTATATGACGCAATGTGTTTTTTATTTGTCAAGTGTCTCTCAAGTTGCTCGTCCATCCATTGTCTCTTACAGCAAGGACATAAATATTTTGCCTTTACGACAAGTCATAAGATTATTATTCAATTTGATGTTTGCTGTTTGATGTTTGATGATGTGATGTGATAAAGAAGCCATTTTAAATGAAGACGTCTCCTCTTTTATAAAGCTTTTCCCCCCTCTACTTAATTGTACAAAGGGAGCAATTACAAACTCTTAGTTTCTTCTATCTTTATTTTATCATGTATTTTATTCTTTCGTATTGCGCTTTGATGGAAAAAATAAAAACTAGACAAGCACCCTTATATCAAAGCAGCTTGCTATAGTTCAAATGCCTGACAATAAACAATAAACAAGTGACAACCGAAATTGTTGTTAAAAGACAAGGAAAGAGAGTGAAAGAGGATTTTTCAAGAAACTATTATTTAGTATCCAATGGATTTTTTGAACCATCCCATTTAATGACCAATCACCTTAAAACCTCACCCAATACAGAATACAGAAGATGGAACACGTGCAATCCTACATTTTCATCCTTTCCGCATGACACATTCTCTTAAATAAAGTGTATCTACAATCTACAATCTAAATTCTACTTTGTACAATGTACACTGTACAATTTACATGTATCAAATATCACACATGGCATGTGATATGTCAAATGTTGCTTCACAAATGCATATGAAAATTGAATATTCATACTCATAGAACATAGAACGACTTTATCCCAGTACAGTTATTTATCTGGTTGGTTATTCCTATAAAGTATGAGTGTAATACCAATTGCAATACGAAATACCAAGTCCAATAGCAGTACAAATGCAAGTTATTCTCCCATTTTATTTTCTTTCATT
>JABASP010000801.1:0-40245 GCA_019776565.1 Sminthurinus signatus
TAACCAGAAGCAAAGGAACTATGTAGAATAATAATAATATTGGTTTTTACACATTTTAGTTTTAATACATTTTTATGTTTTTTTTTGTCATTTTTTAGGTTTAGATGCTGATGATCCAATTGATGATTCTGATGCGGATGATGCTGACGACAGTTCTGATGATGAAGATGACACGGCTGCATTGATGGCTGAATTACAAAGAATTAAAAAAGAACGTGCTGCTGACCAAGCAAGAAAAGAAGTTGAAAAAAGAGCAGAAGAAGAAAGAATCCGTGCAGAAAATATTTTGAGTGGAAATCCTCTTTTAAATCTTTCAGGTCCTAGTGTCAAAAGTGATTTAAAGGTATTATAATGTTTTAAGTTTTAAATATTTAAATTGTTTATAGAACAATATTGTAAAAGTATAAATAATTTCTTTATGAAACTTTATTATTTTTTATATATTTGCGTATATTATGCTATGCCAAGTATCATAAGTTAATTTTAGTTTAAAAAAACTAAACATGTTGACAAAAGTTAAATAATTTGTCTTTTTTTTTAAAGGTCAAAAGACGTTGGGATGAAGATGTAGTATTTAAGAATTGTGCCCGTGCGGATGATTCAAATACTAAAGGATTTATTAATGATTGCCTCCGCTCTGACTTTCATCGCAAATTCATGGAAAAATATATTAAATAAGCGGTTTTTTTACGACATAATGGTAATATTATTGTTTATATGTTTCCAATAATCTATCTAATAATATTAATTATCATCATTATTCTGTAAATTGTAAATAATAGATAAAAATGATACTTAAATCTTAAAAAAAGTTATAGAAATAATGTAATCAATATGTATAGTTAAGTTCATGTTGAAGAAATGTTTTATATAATATGTTTGTGTGATTTCAATACAAGTATCTTAAATGATGATATTTTAATATATTATAATAGTATAAAAAATAATATTCATATACATGATGTAAGATGTAAGATACAACTAAAATAACTTCTTTTTGTTTTTTTTTCAAACTCTGTCCTCTCAAAACATTTCTTTTTTTATATACAATGTATATTATAATGAACCTAAAAGTAAATTGTATATATATTATGCAGTTTAAATTATACACACAATTCAAGTAATAAATTGGCAGTGTGAATTGTTTCTCTTTTTAAGAAAAAAACGGTTTCTATTAATTTTTGATTTATTGCCGATGTACATAAAATGACTTTTATTATAATGTATTATTTAATGTAACAACAAATAATGTACATGTATGTACCAGTAAGTAGTAATACGTGTAGAATAGGAGAAAAAAGAACAGCAAATAAGTACAGTATTTTACACAAAAAAAAAACAATTATTTTTCTTTGTTTCTTCCGTTTTAAAATTATTTACAACTTTTAATAAGGTAAATAAAATAATTAATATAATAACCATAACCATGTTATTTATATATGTAGAGATAAAAGATAGAAGATAGATTTAGATAGAGTATATTCACTCTAACGTAAATAATTATTATATGATTATATTATTCTATTGAATTATCCAAATCTAGTTTATCTTGTTCATCATCTAGCATGACAATACTATTATTTGGAGTACCTGTGACGTCTTGTTGTATAGTATCTGGTTTAGTTGGTTTGTCTCTTTTTTTATGGGATTTTGATTTTGATGATAAATTACTTTGTGGTACAGAATTGGGATCTACTTGCAATTCCATAAATTTAGGGATGCTTTCTTTATGATGTATTGCTTCCAAATAATATTTTCTTGTTGCTAATACATTATCTAATTCAACTTTATATTTTAGTGCCAGTTCCAATGCCCTATATCAAATCAAATTAAATAATACAACATTAATGATTAATATTAGGTAACAGGTTACAAAATGTGGCTACGTTTCATGCTTTATTTATAGTCAGGGGTTTTATTTTTCACTCAGAATGAGAAAAAAAAAACAAATTTTACCTTTCCCAACGATGACAATTAACATTTAATTGGACAGCTTGTGATATTTTTCCAGCTTGAAGTAAAATGTTCTCTGATTCATGTATTCCACCACATAATAAAGCCATTTGTGCTTTTTTAACAGCATCGTCAGGTGTGTTTTCCTACAGAGTAAATACATACATGTAAGTATACATTAGCTTTATTTTTACTGCATGTGATTAAAAATTATGATAGATAATAATTAGGTTTAATGTTAAATGTAAAAAAAAACATGCTCACTTTAATATCCTGGACAAAGAAAACTTTATCAAAATGACCAATTTCAGCATAACAAATTTCAGCAAGATCAAGTTCCCCTTTAGCTGCACATAGGCCAGCCATTACTCCCCATAATGTTTTCTCCTGAAAACATGAACAAAGGGCAAAGTTTTTACAGGAGTCATTAATAATTGTCCATGAGTTAAACATATTTAGGATTTCAAATTAATGTATATAAGTACTTACATTTACATATCTACAAATTCTTCTAGCTTGAATAAATTTTCCATGTATAGCATGATTATGTAAATGAGGGGCAAATGGAGAGGCGGAACCCACAATGACAACTCCGTCTGGTCGTCTAATTGATACACGATTGGATTCATAGCTTAAAAGTTCTGGCGATCTTCCCAAATCCGCCAAATCTTTATCTTCCCATGTAAAATCTAATAAAGTTGGGTCAACATAAATGATATTTGGGTAATAGTAAATCCGTAGTTTTCCATCTCTTATAACTGCCAGAATTGGGGATTCTATATGCCAAAAAATGGATTGCACCATCACAGCTAGTTTTCGTGGTGGATCTAACGTTCCAAATTTTTTCAATAAGATTAAATATAAATCCCGATTTTTATCCACGACAGCTAAAGTCCTTTCATTTATTCCAGGGTAGTCTTGTTGAGAAAGTGCAATTTGTTTGATTTCATGACGAAATTTAACCGTCTCATTAGGTAACTGTTTCCCAGTAGTAGGATCAAATAATCGAATAATCCTAGAATCTGTAGTGTCAATAAAAGCGAGTGTATCTACTGTCATAGTGGCTGTTGAAGAATTCATAAGATCTGAACGCATGCCACTCCATTTGATATTTCCAACATGTCTCCCTTCATACGACCATACTGTCACTAGTAAACCACCACAAAGTGCAAAATTCCTTTTCAAAGATAAAGAAAAACAAACATATGTCACGATTTGAAACTATTTTCACTTTTATTTTCTTTGGGAAAAGTTTCATTTTCCAAATATACATTAATAATTTGAAAATCAAAGGGAAATTGTAGCATGTAAAAGTAGGTGAAGATTAAGAAACTGGAATGCGAAATAGAAATTATTTATTTATTTATTTACAACTTACTTGCTAGACTGAAGAATCAAACTAATGGAATTATTTTCTTTGAGATCACAAATAACTGGTGTATTCAAATTACTTATACTATAAATATAAACTTGAGATGGAGTAATTACAATAAGAAAACCATGATTTAATGAAATCTGCAAATGTACAAATTACAAATGGATAGCATTAAAAATTTGTAAATTCGTTTTGATTTTTCAACTTTCAATTTTAATTTTGCATCTTTTTTTAATAAAAAAACTACTAACCTTTATAACACGATCCCGAAAATCTAATTTATCTTCTGCATTAGCTGTAAATTCTTTAACTAAAATGGTTCTTCTCCCTGTCATAGTGGCTGTAAGAGTTTTCCAGTAGACACTTCTATCTACTATATTTGCCAAAAATACATGTCCTGACGCTCCAGCTCCAACAAATTGTGTACCATCACTACTCCACTGCAGAGCATAAATACTCCCAACTTTTGGTTTTTCTAAACAATGAGACCACTATTCAGAGAAAAAAAAGGGGTAAAACAAACCATAAGTTAGTACAAGCATTAGTATTAGTTATTAGTATATTTAGTATAAAAAATAAAAAATAAAGAATAGATAGTTAACTACCCCATATCGATCACAGAGGCGAAGAGAATTAAAACCACCAACAGCAAATAAGTCTCCAGAAGGAGCCCATGAAATTGATGTTACTGGATGATCATGTGGTAAACTGGAAAAAAAGATAAAAGGTAAAATGTAAGCGTGTGAATTACATGTCATGAATAGAAAAAGTTGAAGATGTAAAATTTATCTATGTATATATACCTGACATGTATAGGTCGACCATAAGAATCCCAAACTTTGTAGCGACAATCTTCCCCACCAGATACAATCATCCCTGTTGAAGTACTCCTATCATAATTATTAAAACAAATTAATCATACAATTAAATACTTTTAATGGTTATGTGTATCGAATATTGAATGTAAAATCAAATTTTATGGTATTCATCATATGTATTTTATATTTTACCATGATATACAAAGAATGATTCCATCATGTGCTTTCCATTGAGTTGGTTTTGTGGATGGAGCAATTGGTTTAATGACTAGATTATGACCATTTGAATGAATGATGGACTGTCCATCCGGACCCCAAGCAGAGGCATACACGGGAATTGAACATGTAGCCAATGTTGATCGGAGCATCCCCGCTCTGGACCATATCCGAACTACACCATCTTCACCGGATGTCAATAACTCGGAACCATCCGCATTCCAAGAACCACTCAAAATTGCTCCTTTGTGACCCGCAACAGTTTTCTCTATCCTTCCTCCTCTACCCAAAAGATGAAAATGTCCATCCGCTGCTGTTATGAGGAGAAGTTCTACACTTTTACGAGCACCATAAGTAGAAGCTCCACTACTTTTTGGTGGCCATTGCATGGACGTGGGAAATAAGTCATTGGGTAATTCTACAACTTTGGATGTTTCATTTGATACCAGATTCCATACAAGTAATTGATGATCATCTCCACAGGAAAATATCTCATCACTGGTACTCCATGCAACACAAGTAGCAAAATCAGAATGTTTAGGTGTCGTATCTTGAGATATTTTCAACTTCATTCTTCTCTACTTGTCTACTTCTGCTATTCTTGATATTATTCTGTATTGTATAAATTCATTGTTGTTCCAAATTTTCTCTTTTTTTTCTATACACCTTTATGTTGTTTTAATCTCTAGAATCTTGAATGTCTTCCCTCACAAAACACAACACAAAAACTGATAATAATTGATAGTGTCACTTTAAACTGCTACAAAAAACCGTGTTGAATAAATAAAACATGGTTCGTTCCTAATTCCTAATTGATACACACTTTACTTTTAAAGGGTAACAACAACAGTTTTAAGTACACTTTACACTCCATCTTCATTCTTCATCCAAAATATATTGTAGTCCTATTCTTAGTCAGGTCAGTTAGTTACGACAATAATTGATGATTGATGATGGATGATGGACGTCAAGGATAATTCCAAATTTCAATGCATTTGCCAAATCCGGATAGATATTATTTCTTGCTCTTCTATAATACATTCGAACTGAAAAGTATGGTTGTAGCAATAAATCGGAATGGAATGATGTCAGATATTGAGGATGAAGTCCAAACCACAGTAAAAATTATGGATTTTGTCATGTAATATGTAATGTAATTATTATAATGTTCAAAATGCTACAACCTACAACCACGAAAATTCTACGAATGTAATTAATAATGATATACTGCATGTTTTTAGTTTGTGGTATATCGGATTTTGAACATTGGACAAGAGCAAGTAGCAAGTGCATGGAACAAAAGTCGACAAACAGTCCCGTCGTCATGGCAGCATTCTCAATACAATCGATGGGGTGCAGTTTTTGTGTAAAATCAAGATGTGCCTGTGTGTCACTGTACACCTGAGATTATGCATAATGCATAATATTATACAGAATACAGCATCATACTCTTACACCTTTGGAATTGGAATAACTCCAAATCAAAATGTCCTAGAAAGTTTTTTGGAAAGTGTACATGTTAGAAAATCATTGCTGGAAATATTTCCACGATAGCTTTTTTCTCATTCAGTTTGTGCTCAAGTCTTACAAGTACTTACTTATCTACTATTTATGCTTTAGTTGATTACTTAGTACATTTAAAAAATTATGAATGATGAAATCAAGATTTAAAGTATTTCTCTTTTAAAGAAGATGATGAATTATTTTCAATGCGCATAAATAAGAAAATATTCAGTTTTTGTAGAAATGTAATATTTAATGTAAAAACCGCTTTTTATTTAATATCGTTTGACCAGAGAAATATAAAATTTGTACATTTTCATGTCTATGTATTATGTATGTATTTTTTTTTACTTACATCTAAAATCTAAACAAAAAGTATAATAATAAATAATATATTATTTAACTGGAGATACATAATCACTATAATAATATGTACTATAGACTATCTGTAATTTAATCTATAATCATTGTATTCTCTTAATCTATGCTATATATGCTATGTGGTCCCTCAAACATAAGCAAATAATAAACTGCTCAGTTCTATTTTTTTTACATTATTAATATTTTTTTTTACATAGTAATTAATTATCATGTTATACAAGACATATTTAAATATTATAATATTTTGATTTGACTAATATTCATATTTCGATAATAAAACATGTAAATAATTCGATAATAACTAACAACTATAATGAGCGTTTTAATTCATAAATTAATAAAATTAAATATATATATACAAGACAAAAAGACATCAACGTGTGAGCGATGAGCGATAAAGAACTATAATACTTATATTATTTTACAAACACTGTATAATAAGTAATATTATAGCCCTTTTTATTAATTATTATTAATAATTAACTATACTAATGATCAATAAAAGAACAATTATCATTAAATTTAACTAGACGAACACTACTAGCGGATCTCACAGGTCTTTGTTGTCTAATACTTCTACTACTACTACTTTTCCTGGACATTCTAGAAGCACTAGACTCACTCTTTTGTAGACTCGTTCGACTTGAGGCTAGAGCATTTTCCCTACTGATCCATTTATCATTCAAGTACTTGTTGATTTCTTTAATAGCACACCTTTTAGTGGATTTTGGCTCTAATAGTCTTTTCATGAGTCGACAGAAGCGGGGACTAAAGTAGGCAAATGGTGCAGGAATCTTAATTTGTTTCTTTTTATGCCACTCTACATATTGTCGGTAGGAGTAGTCGGTTATATCAGCTTCAATCCATGGCTCACTCCCCGTCAAACACTGACAAATCAATATCCCAACTTGCCAAACATCACAACTGGTATAACAATAGTACTTTTCCTGTGGTAGGATTTGACACACTTCGGGTGGAGAGGTATTAACAAATGGAGATGACACAGAAGTTGACGTTGACATTGAGGTCGATGATGATAGAGTCATAGTTATTGACATGGCACTAATACTCTCCGTCTTCTTCACTAGACTTCCCACGGGTCTCATTGAGCCAAAATCACCCAATTCGAAGGAACTTAAACTGGGACCCACAACCAATACATTGTCAAGAGTAATATCTCTATGAACTAGATTTACACTGTGTATGAATTCTAAAGCGGAGGCGAGTTGTTGAGCAATAATTTTCACTGTAGATTCCTGAAGTCCACTCGTCCTCTTCCCATTGATGAATTTGGAGAGGGAACCATAAAACCCAGCATACTCCATCACACCAATGTAGTAATTGTCCAGGATGAAGGAGACGTTGAAGGATTTCACAATGTTGGGGTGAGGACTGAGGAAATAATTATAATCCATTTCCTTCTTGAAATCCTCATAAGTTGTAAGACGACAATCAAAGGCTTTCAACACCAATTTATCCGCATCCCGCCGCACTAGCACCGTTTTGGAAAACCGCCCTTCTGCAATTATCTTTAACATTCTAAATTTTTCTTGAGCACACAGTTTCTCCAAATCCTTATCCAATGGACTAGTAGGATTTTGCTGTTGTTGTTGCTGATTTTGATGTTGTGGTGAATGAGAATCTCGCTCCAGTTTCGGAGATAAACACGGTTTTTGTCGATTCATTCTTGGTAGCGTCATTGATACAAGTTTTTCAAACTCAAAACTCAAAAATCAAAGGAAATTCAATTCCTAAAAATTAATTAAAAAAAACAAAACA
The DNA here is from genome assembly GCA_019776565.1 of Sminthurinus signatus. NCBI lineage: Eukaryota > Metazoa > Arthropoda > Collembola > Symphypleona > Katiannidae > Sminthurinus > Sminthurinus signatus. The sequence goes on from JABASP010000801.1 coordinate 8,026, forward strand.
AACACATTTTTTCATTAATAATTATTGTACAAAAAAAATTATTATTTTTTTCTCACAAGTTCACTTCTTTTATAACAAAAATCACCAAAAAAAAAAACAATCGGAAAAACTGAAAATCTGAAAAAATTTGTGTACCTGATGATTGAAAACTTTACAGATGATGATGATAATAAATATTATTTTATTTTTCTGTAGCTTTTATCTTTTGTTACGGATCAATAGTATTTTCAATATTTATTGAGAGAGGGACACAATTTGAGTTCTCTTCTCCTTTCATGAGAAGACACAACTTTGTTCGGTTTAGACTTGTAACCGTTTGATTCAATATTCGATTCCTTTGCTTTCTCTGACTCTCTTCTTTGGCCTTCCTGAGCAACCTGATTTGTGGTTGATTTGTTTGCTTCCTTGTTCTTTTTTACTTTTTGCTCGTGTCTGAGAGAGCGAGTGATCTCAATTGATGATGATATGATGTCAAGTTTTCTGTTCAAAGTGGACTTGGCAACTGACTACTCACCGAGTGAATCAGGGCATTTATAAAGCAGCGCGTGTAAGTCAGTGGCTACTGCTCGGAGGTTCGTGTAAAAGTACGTGTGAACTGCATGCGGGTAAAGTAGGAGAGTAGGGAACAGAGAGAGAATGAGGCACGAGCAGTAACTTCAAAACTACACGGCATAAGTAATGAGTAGTACAAGAGTACAGAGTATAAAGAAAAGAGAGAAAACTGACTACTGAACTGACTATACAGTGAATAGAGCACAATAAGGATGACACATTCAAATGCCCGGGTTTTTCTGCAAGACTCGTTTTGCCTTTTCGCAGAACTCATTGGCAAGTAACACAAGTCATGTAGCGAGAAATCGCTTATAGTTTTCCATTTCATTCTCCCATTTCAAATTATTTCAGATACTCTTGCTGTCGTCATAAGTTATACGTATTTTGTAGCAACTTCATTGTATCTAGATTCTAGATTATATGTAAAAGTGTGTACTTCCCCAATACGTAATCCTGAAAACTGTGATACATACTGCGGGTTTCCCATCTTTTCCTCATTATTTACAAGCTAAAATCACATTTTGATACTTGATGAGTTCTCAAGCATTGCACATTGTAAATACACAGTACATAATATACATTGACTTGTTATAGAGTGGCTGGCACCCTAATACATTTTTTTTAATGGACTACCTTTTCCATGTATTCCAGAAAATACAACGAAAACAGTAAATAATATGCATCATCGTACAATAAAATATACAAAACACAAAACGTAAATTTGAAAGAAAAGAGGTGAAGGCGGGTCATGACCAATTCTTCATCTATCCGTTTCTTGAATGTGCAAAGTACACGATATTCTAGATTCTCAATTCCCAATAAACATTTGCTTTTAAATTGAATTTAATATTATTACATCTTATGTCAGATTTTTAGAGTCTTTGATTTCATAGTAGCTTCTAGATTCTAGATTCTAGAATTTTCATTCTACATTTTCTAGAGAATGTCAAATGACAAATGTCAAACCACGGATTAAATTATTATTCTTGAGGGGGAAGCATGAACATTGAGCATTGAACATGAACTCATCTGTCCTTCTCTGAGTGCATGATCAGAAAAATCAAAATCAAAAGAAATTGTGTAGAACTTCTAGAACATAGAGGAGGATTTAAAAATAAGGCTTTTCTCAGTTCTCAGATGATCCAATATCAAATTCTAAAGTCCATCAAATATCAAATCAAACCGAAAACCAAACGAAACCAAACGTTACGCATCACACTTGTGTTTTGTGTGGCGTAAACATTTAACTTGTTATGCAGAACATGTCAAACCGAATCGAGTTGGACGATGTATCCATTTCCACAATTCTCTGAATCACCAAGATGATGGTGTTTACGGAATTTACAATTAAAGTTCCTCCTTCTTTTACACTCTACAGAACTTTATGTACAATGTACAATGCACCTTAAACATCAACAAAAGGCTGAGAAAGAAAGCTGTTTTGAGAATTTTATTCACACCAGGAAAATTTTCCATTCAATTTATTGTCACATTAGAGTTGTGTATGTACTCATTTGTTTTCATGAGAAATTTTGTGTAAAGTGGCAGTACAGGGTAATAATAAACACATATTTTTGTGTATTTTTGAAAGATAATGGGCCATGTAGATTTTACAATGTAAAATGATTTAAAAGTTAAATTGTTCATAAAAATAATACTGATGGAAACAGTTTGAATTTTGAATGCTTGTGGAGAATTTGTGGAAATAATTTAAAATCACCCACAATCTTCAATTCTCAATCCTCATCCAAGTTGTCAAATTCTCACCCATTCGATTGACACATTTGCCGATTTGTTTGATTTATGCACCGCAATGTCTTGTGCATGCATACAGTGTACAGTATTTGAGTATTGACACATGAGGTGGGAGAAAACCACCGTTTAAGCAACGTGTCTCGAGTCCCGAGTAACGAGTAGCGTGCACCAGATGCAAAAGCTTGATTCTTGATTCTTGATCTTTGCAGCATCAAGCATCATAACAGGGCAAAAAAAATCCGTGCTTAATGAATCTTGTGTGTGCCGTATACCTGATTTTTTTTTGTTGGCGTGTGGAACTATTTTTGTTTAGAGTTAAGAGTTAAGATTGAAGATTCAAGAGTTTAGAACTTGGAGTGACAAGGATGAACTAGAATATTATTATTATTATTTTGATTTTTTGTTATGATGACGCAACTCCCGTATGTATGTTATCTGTTTTTTTCATGCTAATTTCTCTGTATCTTCAACTAAGTAAGAGAGAGAGAGAGAGGGAAAAAAACGACAAATGACGATATAGGAAATGAAAAAGAAGAGCACTCAAAATTTGAACATGCAGTAGAATGTAGAATGTAGAAAGGGAAAGAAGGCAAGAGAGAGTCATGTATCAGGTCGAATGTCAAATGCATATATAAAAAGATACATATATTTTGCATGTATATGTATTTCTGTATTTTAGATCAACTAGTACACTAATGTTTCATGTACCAACTACCAACTGTCAGATTTTACCTATACAGAATACAGATAGACTTGAAATGAAATGGAAAACTCTGTAAAAGACATACTTACCTACATAAAAACTTAAATACATGTGCATACATATTACATTACCTACGTTCCATGTTTTATGTAGAGTTGTACGTTGTAAGTTGTAACACTCTGAGAGTTCAAAATGTAGGGGCAAAATGCCAAATCTAATCAACGTGCTCTTTCCAATGTACAGATCTAATATCTATGTACGATGTAAGATGTACGTATACTCATAAAAAAATAGCATTGATAGGTTTCTTCCATTTTCTCCTTTTCTCGGGAATTGCTACTTCTCTCTTCTTCTACTTCTCCTTTCTTTTTCCCTTTCGCTACACTTATTGAAGTCTCCTACTTCATCGAAAACAATCATTTTCATTGCCAAAAATCAAAGTTAAATTACACATCTATCTACTTTTTACTTTTTACTCTGAGGAAGAGAGAGAGAGACATAAAGCGACAGAGAGGAAGAAACTTTGTATTTTGTACGTCGTCTTCATGTTAATTTTCAGAATTCGATAGTTTTATGACTTTTTCTCTTGTACATTGTACATTGTACATCATGTAGACGCAGTTACATAATATTGTAATACATTTTAATGATCTTATTGAAAGAGTTGTTCCTTGGAATCAGACGAAAAACATTAAACTTCCAGAAGACAGTTTTGAGTTTTGAGAAAGCATTTTTTCACAGTATTATGGATTATGGAGAGCGGAGAGTTCAGTGTTTATTACATCATATATCAATTTTAGGAGGCGCTGAAACGGATTATGAATTTATTATGAGAACTTTAAACTTTCAATAAAAATATTTTTGGATTCTGGACTCTGGAGACAATTTTCAACCTTTCCTCAATATTTTTAATAGTTTAATAGTGATTTGACATTTGACAGTTTTACCAAAAGTAGAAAATAAAACAATCCTTAAATCTTGCAAAATACAAAATGCATCATGTGGATTGTAGATGTTCTCATTTTATTTTTTGAGTTCTATTCAAGCTTTGCTCCAATTTTGTACATAATCGTAACTACTTTAAGTATGAAATAATAAACAATACATTATACATCGGGGTTAGAAATCAAAGATAACCTATCAGATACACAAAAATAAAAATAAATCTTAATGAAAGTGAAAGAAAGTGAAAACTCATGATAAGTTTGATGAATGAATGATGAATAGTGAATATGTTCCATATTCCATGTAAAAATGAGATTTGTACTATTCATCAAAAAGCTGTCTGTAGTTTGTACCGAATACCGAAAACAGTGTTTATTTAAAGTTTTTAATTTAGACATTTTCACTCTATGAATAAAAAAAATGGGATGACGTCTTTTGATCTTTTTTTTCTCTTTTATAGATTCACAACTTTAGATAATGGGAGTGAGAGAGAGATGAAACTGCAAGTAAACTTTACTTTCTACAATTTTTTTTTACTGTAGTCAGTAAAAATGAGCATCACACATCACACCGACTTTGCGGCACATGGAAAACAGATCCATCTGATTCGTATATATTCGTCTGATCCCGTTTTCACCAACTACATACTGCGTACATGCAGCATGTTGTTGCATAGTCTATCTGCTATCAGTTATCAACAGCCTCATTCACTCTGTACTCTATACTGATTGTGAGTGCTGTAAGCTGCAAATGTATGTGCGATGTGCTATAAACAGAAGCATTTGAAAATGAACATGTGTGTATACTTATTCTGTACAATGTACAGAGAAAATATGATAGAAAAAAAAGCAAAAAAGCAAAAAAAAACTTTGCAACTTGCGTCATCACAATTAATTAATACTCATGGTCTCAAAGAAGAAGAAGAAGAAAGTTCACTTGAGTTTGTTAAATAAATAAATAAAGTTTGTAGTATGCACGCACATACATTTAGCATTGAGCATTGAACATTGAGGAACATTGAGGATTCAGAATAGAGTATACTTTTTCAGACTTTAGAGTAGCTTTTGCACCCGAAAAGAGTGAATAGGGAAACCATTTGCAAGTAAATGCCAAAGCATTATATTATATTATACTGTAATGTTTTGGATACTTTTTGTATCACTCTTTCTTTTTTCAGATTCAGAATTCAGATTGACCTTTAAAGTAAAGAAAATCAGTTCATTAGTTTTTTTTCATCCCAACATCTTCAATCCATAAAATATAAATGCATGAGCATGGTTGGTACATTTAGCATTTAACATTTAAGTAAATCAGATCAGTTGACTTGAATTTATTTTTGAATACATCATAATGATTTGTAAATTTGTGAGATGAATCCTGCTTCTTATACAGCCCTCAATTCTCAGCATGAATTGTAAATAGACTGTTTACACAGTATGTAGACAGAAAAAGATAGAGAGAGAGAGAGAAAACTTGGAAAATTGTACAAACCATGGGGAAGAGCGGACATGCTATGAAGTATGAAGCCTTCCTAATACCTAATCATTTTACAAGAAAAAACCAATAACGTCACGGAATTCATTGTTTATGTACAGGGAGACCAAGTGTTTATTTTCTTATCGGTTTGGTGAAAGCTTTGTTTAAAATTTTGAAACTATTTATACAATGTATAATGTACACAGTACACAGTGGTATGAAAAATTTTCATTTTCTTCACCATTTTCATGTTGGTCGAGGTTCTTTTCTTCTTGTTTCAAATTTTACATAAAGTATCTAGATTCTGCATTCTAGTTTCTAGATGCTTCCTCAACCTGAAGAGGAATATTTTTAGTATAAGTATAATAATATTTTACTAAAATCTACGTTATAGGTTATAAGTCACAAGTTATGCATATCCACACTTAAAACTTAAATACGGATACTCCAGAAAAAGATCAGTATCAACATCAGCACCAACGAATGGAACATTTCACCTTCTCACACTACTTGTAATTGTGTATTGTGTGCAAATAGCAAACACTAAATAATATTTTTAGAACATTTTTGTTGTTAAAGTTTAAAATAAAGTATACAAATTTGCCCCGTGTGTCTTCAGTCTTCAGTACTTTAGTCTTCAGTCTTCACCACATTTCACATTTCACATATTTTTTGTGGAAAACACAACCTATGACCAGCGCATCATTTGGTTTATGCATGCTCAATATGTATACAAAATGTACAACATATTCGTATAGAATGTACTTGGAATTTCTAATTTCTAATGTTTTTCTATTTTCTATATTTTCTATATTTACCTTGAAATTATGGGATAATAATAATAATAATAATAAACGTCAGGATCATCAGTATCATGTACTTTATATTGTAACACCTTTGGACTTTTGACACAACATCCACGTACTTACAACGTACAATTTGCACATTGTAGATTCTGCTTCACTCTGTACACAGATCAGAGACCACAGACAAAGTGCGAGTCGTCACTTTTTTCCTGTGTAGTTAGTTTCTCTGGTCGTTTCTCTGTCATCTGCTCTATTATTATTATTATTGTACGTGGTACATGTGTAAACTTCACATAGACGTCAAATTTGAGCCGTCTGAGATGTGGAATGGAGAGACGTGTGTAAAAATGAACAAAGATGAGTAAAAAAAAAGTCATATGAAAAACTCTTTAGAAAAATACTTGTGTAAACTGTTTACATACATGTTTTAGAAAGTGCCAATTGCCAATTGATCATAATACAATTATTATTATTATGATTACTATTTTAGTTTACCTCAATGCACAGTTTAAAGTTTAAAATTGTCATTTGCCATTGTTTGGTTAAATATCAATATAATATTATTACACAGTTTCTCATTTTATGGTACAAAGTTAAGTAAAAGGTAACAGTTACGGACTATTGACTCTGAAATTGAAAGTTATACTATAGCTCCAACTTAAATGCATACAATGTCATTTTATTTTGTTGCTTTACTTGGAAAGTTTCCTCACAAGTCAAAACCATTCAAATATTTACTATTTACAATAATAGACGAAAAATAAACTCTCACAAAAAATATCAGCTAAGACAGCTGATTTTATTTCATTTATTTATAGAAATGATTACATTATATTTGATTTAAAAAAAGTTCCTTAAAAATAGGATTACTTTTCATTCTCTGTTTCTCTGTATTTGTATCAAAAATAAAGGCTTGTTTGAATAAAAATTTGCATCATATGGGTTTCTTCTGGAAATAATGAAAACAAGACATGAATCAGTAATAGTCTTGTAAATCGTTTTTTATCTACAGCTTAATATAAAAGTTTGACATGGAACGGGAAATGGGCAAACGAAAGACGAAAAGTAAAATAGATACATAATTCTGTACTACACGCTACACTCGATTCTTTATCATGGTAGAATCTTTCTGCCTGTCTACAATCTACTTTACTCCTGATGTACGTATTATTATTATGTATGGTGTTTTCACTGACTCTTCAAAGTACAGAGTACAGAGTACAGAGTAAAGTGTACAGAGTACAAATCACATTTCCAGCGTGTGACATTTGCAAGTTGCAATTTGAGACATTTGGTTCCCGTAAAAATACAGGATCCATGGGTGGATTGTGGATTCACTCCTACACTGAACACTGAATGCATCCATAAAAAATACTATTTTCTCCACTAACTTCCTCATCTTCAACGCATAAAAACCAAAACTGTAGCATTTATAGTAACACTTAAACTGGGGAAAAGCAGCTGATTCACATGTCTTTTTCCAATTTTAGCAAACTTACATTTTATTGTTCATATTTAGATATTTACTGTCTTTTATACATTTTCCTCTACACATCAAATTGATACAGACAGAACATGAAAAGAAAAGAAAAGTGAACAAGCTTTATTAGGTTTGTCATCAGTTACAAGTCATTCATGTTTGAAGGTAGAAAAGGGAGTGAAACGAAGTGTAAAATACTACAAGCAGTTGCTTTTTTTAACTAAACGTTTATGTTCAATATTACGTGTATACTAAATATTACGTGTAAATTGTACACTTTAGTTTTTCTTTGAATTTCACCGTTTTTGAAAGGTTACTTTTTACTTTTTTACTCTCAAAATGATTTTGTATTATTTTTGTACACGTGCACTCACAAGACACAAGTCAGAAGTAGAGAGAGAAATTCTACACGAAATTTTGAAATTATCTACAATTAATGCTGTCCTGTCAAACGCCGTATTTTTCATATATATCTGTGTGCGTCTGCATAAGATATGTATCTAATACAGGAGGAAGGAGCAGCCAAAATCCAAAATCCAAAGTGTCATAGCGGTACTCTGGGGATTTTCATGTGTAACTCAATTCAAATGACTCAGCTAATGAAGGAGGATCATGAGCACAAACACAAACACAAAACACAAACAATGAGCATAATACGACATTGGCTCTAATTATCTGTGAATTATTCAAACGATTATACATTATACATAGACCATACACCATACATCAGACGACCGTCTTTGAGGACCACAAACACGCGCAGTTCCTTCACATCTCACATACATACAATTTGAATATACAGTCTACAATCTACTCACAACAGATTACAGATGAAAACATAAAATAAATCACAGTGTCAAAACTTAGGCTACGTACAAGAATATATGCAAACTATACAAAGCATACGGTACACTGTGCTCTGTACATTTTACATTGTACTAACGAGGAGAGGAGAAAAAAGAAAGGCTTGTTGCAAAAATAAGTCGTAGTGTCTCTGCGGTTTGTCCTGTGTATTTCATTCGTGTACATTTTGCACATCTAGTATCAACCCTACCCTAATAATAAAAGATACAGTGCATACAGCATACACATAATACTTCGTACAATACAATAATAAAAAGAAAAAAGACATCTGGTATCTTGAACCCAATTATACATTATACATGAGAAAAAGGCTGACTTCATCTTTATACTTTGTACATTGTACAAGAAAACAGAAACAGAAACAGAGACGAGACATATAGGAAATTGAATTACGTATGAGATATAAGTCAAGGTAATATATTGTGCTTTCGCTGAATCCTGACTACAGACTACAGAATAGTGAATGAGTCTCCCATGAAAAGAGTAGTAGGAGCAAGAGAAATTCAAAATAATTGTAGACATGTACAATGTACACACAAACTGTGTTGGTGTGTTCCACTTCCGGTTTTTATTTGTTTTTATCTACAATCTACAATGTAAAATCTACGGACAGATTACAGATTACTCATGCTAATTGAACCATTCATAATTCATATCTTCCTACTATGTCTATTCTTCATACTCTGTACTCTATACTCTATACATAATTATACATAAGAATCTCCCTTGTTTTAAACTTACGCTTAATGTTTACGTAATAATGAACATAATGACGACAATAAGAAATTGTACAAAGTTTAGAGCTTTTCAACTAAGAACTACCAACTTTCCTCCTATAAAAGATATAATATTATGCTATCATTAGCACATGCACTTTCTTTTGACTTTTGATACAACTACAACTAACTGTTGTAAATGGGGGATTTTGTTTTTTGTTGTAAATTAAAATTCATAATTAGTTTTATGTAATCACTTCCTTACTTCCTATTCTCATTAATTTGTATTTTGTATCAAATCCAAACTTTTCTGAATCAAGTCTAAATACAAATTTATTTATAATTAAGATGGACATCGTTGTGATTAGATACTCTAGATATTAGAGATTATTCAGAGAGCAGAACTTTTTTTTTCTTTTTTTTTTGACTTTTCTGCTTTCTCATGCGCTGTTTAGAGTATACTTTTTTGCGTGATTTCCTCATACTTTGCTTGAACTTTTGCTTATTTTTCAATTTATACTTCAACTTTTGCTCCTTGCTTGCTCCGATCTTCATCGTGAAATCTCTTTACTTTGCGTATGCTTTACTTTATGATTTAGAGTGAGCGGTAAGAAGCAGCGCCAATGCGAATTTTGCTTTGTGTTTCATTTTTGCAAAAGTTGAACCGAGTTTAACTTTTGACGAAAGTGAAACACGAGGGAAACTGGTAAAAACACACATTTTTACATTTTCATTAATTTTGTTTAATTATACAACCTACGAAAACGTAAACTAAAATGGTTAGAGTCAATAAGAATAAAGCTGAAAAAGTTGTTTTTGAGCAAAAAATGTTGGAATTAGTAAAACTACGTCCAGCTATATATAAGTTATCCGACTCCAATCATAAAATTCTGTGTTCGTTGCAAATTCTTGGAAATGGATATATGAACAACTTGGGGAGAATTCTTATGTTTGCAATGGTAAGAAATTTTATTCTTGGTTGTAAAAACAAAATATAGTAATAAAATTATATAAAAATATATTATATTATAAGTAACCACCATAAATATCTGAAATGGAAATGTTTCTACTTTTTCACTCCATGTAAAACTGTAATGCTCATTGTTATATATTTGTCAATCTTTTTAGAATCCGGATGTGAAGAACTGTATAAAAATCTGTGGAACCAGTATCTAGCACATAAAAGAAGACTGAAGTCAAAATCCGGTCAAAAACGAAAGACAAGACCATTTTTTAAACACGAGGAAACAATGCGATTTTTTGATGATGCTGATAAAAACATTGGAACGTAAGTTATAGTATATAGAATTATATATTATAGAATACAAAATAACAATCATTTGTACTTGTAAAAATGTCCCTTTTGTAATTTTTATCTGTATAATATATGTATATATGTCTGTTTTAATATTACGAATAATACATAATATATTATAAATTATTGTGTCTCTTGCATTACAGCACACACAGTAACCTGTCAGACAGTGAAGAAGAAGACAATGCACATGGAGAATCCATGGAACAGGAAGCTGAATCCAATAATATTAATTCTAGTCTGGAACTTGATGACATTTCTGAGGTTACTGTTAATGATATGGGAGTGGTAAATGTTACTGTTAATAAAAATTCATCAGCGTCTGAAAGTGTATCAGTAACTCCTGGACCAAGTCAAGCTGGAGATAAATCACGAGTTCGTCGTTCTGGTGGGGCTCAAAAAGTAAGAATTTTATAATATATAATATACGAAATAATCAATTTCTAATTGTAACCTCAAACTCCAATTACTACAATATGTATACAGTATAAATCATATAATAATATATAATACGGTATTCAATAGAAATAGTTTTAAACATTTTTATAATAAACATTTTTTACATTTAGGCCAACAAAAAATCTTTTGATGATCAACTGATTGACTGCCTCAAACCACAAGAGCTTGACGAGTATCAGTTTTTCTGCTCCAGTATTGCCAGCAAGTTAAAGAAAATTAGTGCCAAATCAGCTAAAGCAGCTTTACAAGCACAGAAGAAAATACATGATGTGATGTATGAAATTGAAATGGATATCGTGAGCGGTGTAGAGTACTAAATGAAAATTCTTAAAATCTAATCTAATGTATAAACTGAAATAGCAGTACTTTATACTAGAACTATTTTTTATTTTTTACTGTTCAATACCATGTTCACAGTTTCAGTTCATACAATAAAAAATTGTAAACAAAGATCACCGGTATAGTTTTTTCATTTTATTTTATTTTAATAATTTTTAGTAGTATCAAGTGTGTGTAAAAGACACTACGTACTAGATATTATATAATAATATGTTATACATTATATTTACACTTAGTTAAGTTAGTATATAACTTTTACTCGTATCCTCTCATAACATAGGATTCTTGCCAAGATAATTTTCCTTCTTCACTCATAAAATAATCTCGATAACTCTCACGTATGTTAAAAGCCTCATTTGTAGCGTTATTACTGCCTTGTCTCCTTATGCTAATTAAGTTTGTATCTGCATCAATAGTTGATCTCCAGTTACCTCTTACAATTTCACCATTATCACTAAACGTGTCTACTGTTATGCCATTGCAATCTTTTTTTTCCATTAAAAAATTGTGAAGAATGCAACATGTTTTAACTATTAATTTGACCAAAGTCAAATCTGCCTGAATTGCTTTATGAAAAATTCTCCATCTCGCAGATAAAATACCAAATGCATTTTCTACTACTAGTCTAGCTCTAGATAACCTATAATTAAATACTCTATTTGATAGCTCTAGATATTTTCCAGGAAACGGTATCATCATGTTCTTCTTAAGTGGAAAGGCAGCATCAGCAACTATGACAGGATGAGCAATAAAACCGGAATCATTTTCTTTTGGAGTTGGAAATTTAAATTTATCATTGTCCAGCTTTTTTCCTATTGTAGAGTGCTTCAAAATACCACCATCAGCAACTGATCCAGCCCCTCCAATGTCCACCATTGAGAATTTGTAGTTAGCATCCACGATAGCAAGAAGGACAACAGAGAAATAGCTCTTGTAATTGAAATACACAGTACCGGAGTGACCCGGAGAAACCATTCTCACATGCTTTCCGTCTATACTTCCGACACATAGAGGGAAATTCCACTTTTTCTCAAAATCGTCCGCTATTTTGGTCCATTCATCTTCAGTTTTTGGAGGACTCAAATATTCCTTTTCCATTGTTGTACATATTGCCTCCATTGTCTCTCTTAAAATCTGACACACGCTGGACGGAGATACTAAATATTCAAAAGCTAGTGAAATTTGCTCATTTCCAGATGCCAGATATCTACAAAAATAAAGAGCACAATTTCAGACACTGCATGCATAGTATATATGAGTATTTAATTAATTATGTAGAATATGTACATACTTATGCATATAAAAACAAACCTCAAAGTTATTGCCAGTCTTTCAACTGATGAAATGGGATTAGCATGATTTTTTCCATGGTAGATAAGTGGTTCGATTTTATCCAGTATTAACTGGAAGTTTTGTTTGTCCATTCTGTTTATATATATTTTTTTAAAGAAATATTATAAAAAATGCAAATAGTGTAACGTATATCATAAACATTAATGTATTAAATCTAAGTCTATAGTCCACAATAACATAAGAAAAATGGTCATGAGTGAATATATATAAAAGTCACCTCAGATATCTATGATGGTAATAGGGGTCGTTTTTCAGCTTCTCAATTAAACCACAACTTTTATTTCGATCTTGAAAAAGTTCCCGTACATACTCAGACCGGTATCGTTGATTTCGGCGACGATGAATTAGATGAGCTAAGTACACTTTACTAATTGAACTTTGACATAACATTTTGACCGTAGAAATATTTGACACTTGAGTCTATGCAACGTGCGAAAATCTTTCCCTCGTAATTTATAGTTTAATTGCAAAACGCAAACATGAAGGACGCCACACGCAAAAAGCAAAAGCAAAGCATATTTTTGCATTAAACTATAAATGATTGAAAGTAAACCGAGAGCAAAGTAAAGTGAAACGCAAAGTAGAAGGATTTCCAAAAGTATACTCTAAACACCGCATCATACTACCATACAAGAATGCGAAGAAGACATTGTGAATTGTGAAGTTATTGCATTTCTTTGAAACCTTTCCCTTTTTCTCTGTACCAGACAACAGAAAACTTGTAACAGATAACAGGTTATTGTTATTATGTAACCTTTTTATTTTTACGAGCCGCAAAAAGAGGACAGAGAAAATTCCAGGAAAACTTTCTAGGCAGAAATATTTTACAAGGATCTTGGTTCTTGGCCTTACCTCTATTTTGCGAGGGCACATCCGGCATGGTGCATTGGGACTTTGTAATATTAAATGCACAGTGAACAACTTACAACTTACAGTTAGCTATTAAGTATCCGTAAGCTTGCAGGCTGGAGATTAGAGGTAGCTTTGTTTGCAGGAATATTGCAAGGAAAAATCCTATTGTCCATAGCCCATAGTAAATATCTGTAGTAAAATGCATGACCATGAACCATGAACATGGTGATAATAAAGATGATATGTATGGGACTGTTCCAATTCCGCTTCCACGGCAGAATTCCACAGACTCTTGGGCCTTGGGTATAAACTATAAATGCTCATGTATCCGTAATCCACATAGCATGTGCAATGTGCACTGTACCTTGTATACCAAAAAAACAAACCCACCTTTAAAACACCAACGCCGAAAAAGTGTAATAATACTATTCCTGTTGTACGTGTATTTATAATGCATAATAGACAACCTAACGGGACTCTGGAGAAGGGCATAGTATTTTAGCAACCTTTTTTATGACGACGCATCATCTCATCATTCCCGGACACTTGCTGTTTCTACAAGTAGGTACATTAGCACTTTTACATGCATCATGCATCATGCATCATACATGGATGAACACATGTTACATGTTACATGTAGAATGTAGAATATAGATCGACATTTAGCATTCACTATCCTTTATCTTTGCTGTCTCCTGTCTACGTGTAAAATCGCCATCGGACTTCTCTTCATTTCTTTACACCTTTATAGAGACGGCTGTACAATGTACAATGTACAAAATACAAAAGTAAAGGTTAATTTTCCCTTTCTGCTAAACGTTTAAGTAGCGCCCACCGGAATACACACACACACACATAGGAAATGCGAGGTCTGAATCAGACTTTCAGCTCACAGAGCTTGGACGACTCACACACTAAAATGAATCCACGACCCACGACTAAGAAACACACAGTATATTAAGAACAGAGGATGCTTCAGTGAAATCATCAACTTTTATCCATGTATTTGAAATTTGAAATCTAAAAGTGTGTAGAATAAGTTGAAACATTCGTTTTTCAACGTGGTGAACCCACATTTTCACATTGAAATTCAAAGTGTGTGTGAGAGCCAACGAGACTCTCGTCATCATAATTACGATGTGAGTCATTCATTAGACAAGAGACAATGCACATAATTCAAAGTATGCCATTCTGACTTAAATACGACCACAAAGACGAAGACGAATACTTAAGCTAATAACTCTAAATCTGTCACTATTTTTCACTTTTTCATCTTCACTCACCACTCACCGTTCGCTGTGTGTTTTGTATAATACATTTATGTGACAATTTTCTTAATGGACAGTTTTAGCTTGGTGTATTAAATATATGATAAACTTGCATGACATATTGCACATTGCACATGTTATGCAGAAAACTTTTACAATTGGTTTTACATATTACGTTATTGGATGTACAATGTACAATGTACATGTAACTTTATAATTTATAACTTAGAGTTTAGAATGAGTGTGTAGTGGCAGATATGAGATGTGTGTGTGTGTGTAGGAGATGAGACCGACCGGATACGTTGACAATTGTTGGTTGAACTCTGTACTTTTGGGTATTACTCATTTATTCCTTACGCCACCGCCCACAAGTACGAAAAGTTCAGGATAAACAAAACAATTGAAGGAATACACAAAATAAAAGTATGCACGAGGGAATACACACATAAATACACACAGTCAAGTATCATCATCTATCATATATCATAATATATTACACGTACATTACTTCTTACTACCACGTACCACGTCCTTTCATCCCAGTCACTGTTTTATCTGAAGCAGAAGAAAAATTATATGAACTGAGACAGCACTACTCTTTTCCTTTCTTCTTTTTCTTCTTCTTCTTGGCACAAGGGAGTGTAGTGTACTAGTATATATAGAGTATAGGAAACGTTTGGAGGAGAATGGTATCATCATGCACGATATCTTTATATAGCTCATACCTGTTGCTTCTTGCTTGTTGTCTAATGTCTAATACTGTGCGAGTGTTTTCCTTATAGTCAAAATTTGCAATTGCTGTGGCCGAAACCATTTCTAGGTCAAAACCGTGTTGTATCTTGTGCACTGTACTATATACTATACACTATTTTATTTATATAATGGATACGCCATGTTATGTTATACTCTATATGCACAATGAGTATAATATCAGTAAATAAGTATATCTCCTTAGTACACATTACAAATAATAGCAATAATGAACCGTGTACGTTGTACAACAATCGCTTTCAGATGCCAGCATTCCCTTCTTTTTCTTTTCTATACTGATATTGATATCTTCCCACACGTACACAGAACACAATCTCTGTATTATATTATTATTATTATTTTTATTATTGAACTTTTTTTCGTGGGCCATTCACCAATGTAAGGAAAATCTGCTCAACTTCATTCCTCAACTTCCTAATCATCTTCAAAAGTCTAATAATAACAATACACAACACTCATGACGAGAGGATGAAAAGTTTTGGAGGAAAACTTGCAGAATTGTAAATTGTACAACTGTAGAACAGAGAACAGATACATACAAATTCTTCGAGTAAAAGTGAAATAATGAATTATCACATGCATTATTAATATTCGGATCAATTGCATTCCTAGTTTTTTTTATGTACTTGTCCTTCCCATTTAAAATTTAAAATGGAACAAGTTTTTGTTTTTATTCAAATTCATACTGCTTCAATTTCACAACTTGAGGAATCGAAGGACGTATCATTTTTTAAGAAGAATGTTTGAAGAATGTTTGAAGAAAGTTTTGAGCATTAAATTTTGAGCTAGAGATGAGATATGAGATGCATTGGGATTTCATGGTAATTTCATCTTCTTTTTGGTACGGAACAAAATCATGTATATACAATGTACAATATGCAATGTAGAATGTAGAATCTATTTTTTTGAGTGTTGATGCAAAATTATTGATGTGATGACACACAGACAATGTATGAGTTGAAAGTAGATACATATTTTTGTATTTTGTATATGATCTTTCAACAGATTATCATAAAGGAGTAGGAGGAAGAGGAGTGTACCGTGTACCGTGTACAATGCACAATATCCAAGATACAATGTATAATGTATAATTTAAGTTGAGAGTACAGCGTGGAAAATATTTGTGAGACGAATCACAGTCAACCTGTTTTCATAATAATTTGTTTTCATACTTGTGCCTTGTGTGTTGTGTATTCTTCATTCATGCAGTAAACTAGTGATTCTAATTCTAATTCTGACTCCAAAAAAAACATAGTTTTCACTTTTCCCTTTCCCCTTCCCAAACCTACCTTAAACTAGTTAAATTTATACTAGTGGAGAAATTTGCAGAACTACACATTTGCATACTTGCATAAAATTAAACTCTAGCACAATTACATGGTGTCATCAAGGAGCTATGTTCAACATTGGGCACTGAACATCATACGCATTACATTTGTATGTATGTGTGGATTCAGAGGAAAATGTTTACCTAATTTTCATTAAAATGAAAAGAACAAAGCTCATAAAAATTAACAAATTAATTACCCAAAACTCACAACTGAGAATTAATGGCAAAACAGAGAAAGAAAACAAGTACTTATAATTGTAAATACAAACAATTACATCCATTTAAAAAAATACAAGAGTGTAGCCGCCCATGTATTTTGTACAGTGTGTGTAGTGGTTTTAAATGACGTGTCATTTAAGCAGTTGTAGTAGTTTCTCCACTCTCCACATTCTCCACATGCAGAATGAATGCAAAAAAACTGCAAGTGAATGATTCAAATTCAAAATGTCTACAAACTGCAAACTCTGGCCTTTCTCCATCAGAAATCCAATTTACATGCCTTTGAGTCTGCATAATGTATAACAAGTAATAGACGTCTAGGAAATACGTAATAAGTATCTGTAGTATCTAATTTCCACAACTTGACTCTTGACTTGCTACAGTGAGTAAAGAGTAAAAAGTAAAAAGCTAATGTCTCATGCCCAATTAGTTGAACAAAAATACCTGTGTGTGCAGTGTGCAGGTCGTTTAACGTTTAAGTTATTTGTAAGTTTAGTCTGAAGTTGGGGTTGCATGACTCATTGTCTCCAAAAGAGACAGATACAGAGACAAAAGCCGTCAATACATGCTTAAATCAACATTTCACGCATCTTTATCACAACTAAACCAAAGTTCAATTAAAATACAATTATTACTGTCACATGTCACATTATGTATGTTTAGGACTTGTGAGAAAGATTATCCAAAAACCATGTAAATACTAAATGTAAATACACATTATACATGATGATTTTTGATTTTGCAAAAGTCATAAATGAAAGTTGCATTAAATAACTAAATTAAATTTCAATCATTTTCATGTTTCATGCTAAATAATTATATCCAAATTACGACAAAAGTTACATAATCCATAAGTCTTAATTCCTCCCAAGTTGAAGTTCTTAGTTCTAATTGATATGCTCCATGTGTTTTTCTGTTGTATTTTGTCTTGAGTCTTGAATGATATTGTAATTGTAGCAGAATCTTTTATTATCAAAAAATGACAATATAATCTCAAGTCTCAAGTAATAATGAAATGAAATGAAATGCGGGTCACGCTTTCAAAATTTGTAAAAAAGGAATAGATTGTCTTGTAAAAGAATAAAAATGTCTAATGTCTAATGTCTTGTGTATTCACACTTTATACTTTGTACAAGGATTGAAAAAACACACTATAACAAAAGACAGATAAACTTCACCATGTCTGAATGTCTCATGTCTAATACATAAATTTGAGGATTGGTCCAAAAATACAAAGGCAAAGGCAAAGTGCAGCGACCAAGTCATGTTGTATATTTATATATTTATTGTTTCAGCTGGTTTTTACATTTTAGTTTGTACAAGGTTTCTATTCTGCATTCTATGCTCTTCTATGCTCTGTTGTCTGTACAGCTAACGTATAACGTATAATTCATTTGTTTAAAGTTTGAAATCCGTCTCCGTCTGTCTCTCTTGTTCTTAGCTATTTATTCATTCCATATTGATCGATAAATGCATAATCCACACACCATGTATGTAGATGTAGAGCAAGCACAGAATACAGAACACACAAAGCACAAAAGCACAAAATCACAAGAGTTTTCACACAGACAAGGTGACAAACTTGAGAGTTTTAAGCATTAAGCATAGACAATAAGCATAATATTATATATTATAGACATGTGTAATGTATACGTGTATGTGTATAGTTATGCTTTAATCCTTTGCATGATATGTTTAGTCTGAACGAGTAATTGGTCTATTTGAGAAGAAGAAAGTTATTTAAAGTTTCATTTGTTTGTACACACGGAACAGCAAAGACCAAACTGTACAATGGGTTTTATGGTGTACATGTCAGTGTAATAATAATGTAACAATCATGTACAGAACAGACAGTAGAAGTACAGAGTACAGAATAGAGAGATGACAAAAGGGAAAAGAAGACGAAGGGAACACAAGTTTATTTGGATTTTGATGACTCTGTTTCATTGTTTCCTCCTTCCATTATTTGTTTCATCCTTTCTTTATTGATGCATCAGTATCACTGTGAGTATCAGGATACAGTCGTAAGTCGTAATTGAGACGTGTCTCAATCCCATGTATAACGCATAATATAATTCAATGATATTATATAGAGAGCACAACTCTTTTAACAATTATTTTTGTGAATTCAAAACCGCAATTGTGTTTTCATGTGTCACATTTTCACTCCTCTGTTCTATGTACAAAGTACAACGTACACTACACGAAGAACGTAAATACAAACAATAGAAATACACAAATACAAAATACAAATACAAATTGAAATGTTCTTACAATTTGATTTTTATCTGTAACAAATGTATCTTATACAAATTGTATGTAGTTTGTAAAGCTCATACAAGGTGGTACACATTATTATTATGAATTGTAGAGGACAGTAAACTATTATGAACTACATTGTAAATTGTACACAAGACACCGTACACAAACAGGGAAAACTAAAATAAAATGAGAAAACAGTGAATGTTCAACACCTGTTCCGTTTTCCGCATTCAGTTAAACCAGTACCTTTTGCTTGTCGGAGTTTTCACTCAATTCTCAATTCACACACATTCACCATCTCGCTGTTTTCTTATACTTGTTGTGTGTGCAAATTACACTTTCTTTTCACACACATTCAAAATAATAATAGACAACATACAACACACATCCAGCATCTAATATCTAATATTATACAGTGTACAAAAGCTATAAACTGTAATGATCATGTGTCCTGTATCATGTACAATGTACATTATTATAGATTACTCTTCCTCGTCTTTACTAGTCTACTCTGTACTCTCTATTGTCTAGATACATTCAGTATCTTTTTTTTTTGGTAATATTCCGTCAAGACTGAAAGTTCAAATGTCATTTGTTCTACATTCTATATTTATATATATTTAAAAGTACTATTACGTACGTTAACATTTATCATGCATATTGTATACGGTAAACTGTATACTACAGATAATAAAGGGTTGTTGATTGTCGCTTTCTTTGACCATGTGAAAAATAAATGCAAACATGTACAATGTACAATATGACTGATCTCTGATCTGAAACTGTGTCACCTTCCTTGTGACTTGTCATAAAAATGTATCTATATGATGCGGAAGAAGTTGGATTTAGAATGTAGAATAACGTACAAATAATCTACATTTATTTCACTCTGCTGAAAGTTGAAACATTATTATTATTATTGATTATTGACAAAACTGGGACTCTTTACTTATCAATGAAAATCCTAATGTTGAAAAATGTGCTACAAATCACAAATCATACAAATGCCAAATCTCAAATCTCAAATACAAATGATAAAGAAAAGAAAAAAAGAGAAACTGATTGTCATCACTTGCCATTTGCCATTATTCTGCTCCTGTTTACTGTTAATACAAACATGCTGTGTTTTGTGTACTGTATAAAAAAGTATATAAATAAATAGACTTAAATAGCATTGGATGCATTTTCTATTTGTCATGTGTCGTATGTTGTATGTTTGCTGAGAAAGAAAGCAAGTTGAAGAAGACAATGTAAACAGCATTCTTTCTGTCAAGCTCATTGACTTTGACTTTACACGTTAAGCTTGTGCATTGTACTTTGTACTTTGTACATAGTACAATACATGTATAATATTGTATATCAACATGGAGATCAAAGTATGTTGAATGTTGTATGTTGTACAATAATACACAATGCACACTGTCAACTGAATGTAGCATGATGATATTAGATTAGATTACATTAGATACTCCATTTACTACATTTATTATTTATTACAGATTGGATTAGTGTAACTTGCTTAAATTTAGTCTATAACACAGACAAGTTACATTTTTATGCATATACGTGTATATACATTCATAACTCATAATACTTTTGCTTCTGTATATTTGTATATTATACAGTATGAAATGTGCAGTATACTAGTAAAAAATCGCGTATGTGCAACACTAGTGACTACTGTACAAAGTACCAACCACTGACAACAATGGACAGTATAGGAGAGTCTCCGGGTGTCGCCAACGTCAAATGATTTCCCTCCATCATTTCTATTTTATTATCCATTATCCTTCGTTTCTAGAGCATTAAGCTCTGCCTTCACAGCTTTACTTGTACTACTACAACAGAAACAAAAATTGCACTACTGTAGAGTGTACATGCTTAAAGTATGATGACGTACATATTACTCCAACTACTATATACTTATGTATATACATAATATTCCATCTAAAATGCTCAATGCTCAATCTTTACTAATCCTCACTAGTAAAATTAAGACCAATGTGATACAGAATAAGCGCAAATTACAAATGCACCTAATGTATTTCACCTTCTAAAGAATCTCGGGAATCAAACCAATGAAGAAAGAATCTAGCTTCTATAAAATCCGTAACCGCATTGATGAGTGACATTATTTTTAGTTTGGAAATTGGAATTGAGAAAGTTTCCCGATGGAAACATCCATATTTTTTTGATGAGCGAGTGCGGAAAATGAGCATTTCATATTTTGTATTATGTATTATTGAATATTGAATATTCATGAGAGATTCTGTAGATGAAAGTACATATCTCTCTTTTTCCATGTTAAATTCGGTATACGTTTTGTTCAAAAAGTTGCCTCAAAACGTAAAACAACAATAGCAACTATCAACTGTTGCGTTTCATTATTGCATTCGTTTCCGGATTGACAGGACACAAATCCAATAAACATATTGACTGAATAACCATCAAATGTGCCGATAACATTCTAAAAGCATTACTAAAAGAGTTCTCTTGAATCTTACATGTGACACCTAAAATGAATACGAAATAGCAACATTGCTTCTGAAGGCTGCCGGTGCATTTTGGCCAGAAAATTGAACACTTGCTTTTTTGCAAAGTAAAAGTATGTACAATGTACAATGGGCGTCTTTACTTGTACCAATATGTACTATACATTTTTTAAAATAAGATGAAAACAAGAATAAACAAAGTCGTTATGATTTTGACTATTTATTATTTTACTCATAGCTTAAAATTCCAGTCCCTGTTCTCTAGTCTCTACATATATTCAGTTCCTGATGAGTGCAATCATACACTTTGAGACACACACAGATAGAGAGAGAGAGAAATCTTTACCGAGAAAGAGAAAGGTGAATACATTATAAATTACGATATAAAAATCAAGATCACCGTCCATTCCATTTCATTTACAAATGTGGATTAACAGGGCAGTAGAATAAAATGGAATAAATCCATCAATTTCAGTTTCATCTCCCTAATAATAATAATCAATAGCCTATCAAAACTGTTCAACATGTGTACAATACACGATATACGATATAGATAAAATGATATGCATTCTATTTCATTGTCCAAAGTCCAAACTCTAACTGCAAGGGTCATGATGAATGAGTGATGATGGTGATCATTGAATACTCAAAACTCAAACTCACACGATTTTGTGCATTGTTAATGTGCACTAAAGAATAAGAGATATCTTCACATGATTCATACTCAATACTCAATACTCCATACAGACCAAAGGTTTTCTCCCTTCAATCCCTCATTAAGTCACATTGGCTCATTTTCACATTGATAATTGATAGCGCAGTGAAGGAAGAGGCAATAGTCTCATTATCATAATTCAATTAAATAGTAAATATACATCTAATATTTATAATTTATAATATTTACCACTCCGCTTAAATCCTCCCATGTCTCGAGTCTCTGTATTAAAATTTAAAATTCATTCATTCAAGCTCGAAGCGGTCAGTTGGAAAGTTGGAAATCTTTTAAGCACAAATCAAAATATTTATATAGAGTGCAGAGTACAGAAGAAATGGAAGCTATTGGCACATGTTGAACATGGGCCAACCATCTTTTTCAATACAATTCATTGTTAGTCATAGAATATGAGATACTATTTGATGGATTAATACTATGTACAATACATATGCAAAATGCGGAAAGAAATGACCATGTATAAAATATTATGAGCATGATGAGGAAAAGTATTTGCCATTTTCAACTAAGTATTTAATATCTACTAAGATGGTTTATCCATTGAACCACGGCATGATAAACTATAAACCATAAACCATATATCACACCTCACATCATTCAGTATCATCTTCAACAGTAATGAGACTGTGCAGTGTAAAGTGTACAGTTTTCTACCTCTATTCGCTATACACACGTACACACATCATAAACATAAATATGCATAATGCATGTTTTTCAGCCTACCATACATTACCATGTATTATTCCAAATACCAAAGTTACACACACAATAGACAGTAGACATTAGACAATAGTTATTATAGTATGCAGATTATACCTACATTTTACATTTTTTGGCTTGAATATTCGTTGAGGCGATAATGTAAGTAGAATTCAAAGTTGCATGAGATTTACAAGAGAAAACAAGGTACTTGGCTCTGAAAAATGTGTCTGGTATTTGTACCAAATTCACTATATTCAGTAACATCTACAATCTACAACCAGATAATATATATGTAATATGCGTAAATATATTTGACTGTGCTAATTATTACTAATTACCGTACGTATCAAAATGTTTTTCAGAATTTTTCAGAGGCTTAATTTTCAAAGTTCCGATTAGCGATTAGCAAAACAAAAGTATTTAGGAAATATTTACGACTTGTAACTTGTAATCCCAGCTCCTAGATTCCTAGATATTCGATGAATCTGCTTCAGACTTGTACATAATATTATGTACTTCTAGTGTGTAATGTGGTCGTAACTAATCATCAGTCATAGGAAACAACAAGAAAAAGAACAACAATAAATGTTTACATAAGAAGTTCATCTTCCAACAATGCAAAATGTGTCTGAGGTCTGAGGTATACTTATAAGATTTATACCCTGACCATAAATCGTAGCAATAATGAATAAGCTTCCAAGGGTTTGTGAATTTGTTTCATGTGTGGTATTTAGTGGATATTTGGTGAGGAAGAACTCACCCGAGTTCTACTTTTTACATAACATTTTTTCCTAGTATTTAGTATTTAGGTACTAGATCCATTTACATTTTACATGCTCCACATACTTGATATTGTTTTATTGGGGGAATTAGAAATTGAGCAAAGTGTTTCTTGTTAGAATACATAATATATTAATACATATTATGGGATTTATCATGTTTAATGTTTACCTATGACTTATGATGGACAATGGGCAGTATATTAGTTTGGTGTCTGGTTTAATGTAGGATGTAGGCTATAGAAAAAACTAAAGCACACTAATGTATTACTTATAAATTACTAGCCAAGTACGTGGCCTGTGTAACATATTAATATTAAGAGATGGACTGCACTGGAATTTAATATCGTATGTGGGTTATTCATTAATCGTCATTAACACTATTTGTTGAGTGCTGAACACTGAACACTGAACACCATTCGTATTCATATTATTATTTACTATTTACTACATGAAGGACGTGAGCTGGCTACCGCAACAACAAAAACAACCAAAACCTAAAACCAAAAATATGCTAGTATTAAACTACACACGACGAGGATGAGGTAAACACAAATACCTGTAGTCTGTAGTTGTACACAATTTACTGATATATTCAAAATCCCAATAATTTAAAGCTTCAGCTTAAGAACTAACAAGTTTTGTAAGAACAAAACGGGAAACGGGATGCATCATCAACACTATTGTCTTTCCCTTTCTTGCTAATGGGTTACAGTCCAATTCATTCCATTTGATTTTGTTACCCATATCTTCATGATTGAGCAGGTAAATAGTAAATAGTAAATAGGGAAGATGCTGTGTCAGATAGACGGTAGACATTCATGATTGTCATAACACACATTACACATTACACATTATCATGCTGTTTGAATTTCAAGAGCAATTTCTTTGAGGTAGACAAACATTCCCAATGCCCAATATCCAATTTCCATACTTCAGGAATCTTTTCCATTTTCCAGCAACAAGATTGACCGTATTAGATACATCGGCTACTACAGGTTACAGGTAGTTTCTAGGTTCTAGATCAGACTGTCGCCGACTGTCTTTACAGGAGTAAGTAGTTGCCTGAACCGTTAGAAATTAGTTTATAAAGCTTTTTTGTCCTCCACATTCTACATTCTACAAGTGGGTGTAATTTTCCCCAAAAGATAAAGATAAGAATGAAAAATGTTTCTGTATTCTGTATTATGCAAGACAAAATGTATCTACAAATTACGAATTGAGAATTACGAATTACGTGACAGGAACTTGCCCATCAGATTGACGTGATTTGAGCTTGAGGGTGATGAGCATTGCTCGTATCTCGTATGTATTACATATTACATATTTGTAGAAGCGAGAGACACATATTCTGAAAATTGTATAACGTATAACACATAAAACATCTCATTCAGTTTATCCTGAAGGTTGTCGGTTGTCGCGAAAAAACGTGTAGTTGTATTATGTCTACATTGTAAATACATTGTACTTTTCTCAAGTTATACTTTGTCTTCATCAGTTGTCATTTTGGATTTTTTGTGTATTTTGGGTGCAAGCGGAATAGAGTGCACCCAAGTAACAAGTCAGTCAAAATGAAATGAGAAAGAAGACAGCTCAAAGCTCAAACAAGGTATATTATGTATTATGTATGAGACAAGAGATGCAAAATATAAGACAATAGAACAGTAATCCAAGGAAACCTAGTTACATTTCCACACGTAAATGTGACACACGTACACAACACAAGAAAACATCTCAATCCTCAATACAGTACAATATGTACAGCAGAATCTACCGAATGAGACTAAAGTATAAAGTATAATACACATTTATTTTTGTAATATGTAATATGTGTCATTTCATCTTCGCAAGTGCTATACTGCCACACGCAAGTACTTGTGTAAAGTGTACAGTATTTATGTTACAGCTTATTCATCCATGCCGTGCCAAAAGGAACACGAAAAAACGAATGAATAAAATACTTGGCAATTCATTACTTTAGTGCAAAAAAAATCTAAAACGTACGTCAAATCCCTGGTTCATTCAAGATTATGCTACATAATATCTTTTAGTTAGCTCATTTTGCTGCTGTTGCTGTTTTTAATATTGCAATTGTTTACGTAATTCACTTCAAACTGACAAAATTTTTGTGGAGGGCGTACATATATAATTTACTAATAAAATTATACACGTATTTACAATGTCTATCAAATTTTCATGCTAGCTGAAAAAGTACATCACATCCATAAAAATAGTTATTATTACGTTTACATTGTTTCGGCTTTTTCTTTGCATCTTTTTACCTATTACTCAAGCTTGATACTTGATATACATGCTATATGTACCATCTTTTTGGAGATAAGCAAGGCTACAGGTTACATATTTTTTTCACTTAATTAATTCAAGATATCAAATGGCATCTCATTAGATATTGGATTGACGACGTAAAACTCAAAACTCAGAGTATAAAGTAAATACCTAAAATTTAGAGTCTATTAAAAATTAAAATGTTACAATAATAATAATAATGGCTTTGATCTTTGATATTTGGTTTGTCCAAGTATGCGCTTTGAACTATGTATTTCCCGGATGTGTCATTTGACAATAATAATAATAATAGTATTTGAGAACCCATAACGCATATCCCATATTCCATGGCCTTTCAAACAAACATAACATTAAAAAATGACAAAACAATCGCACACTAAAGGAAAACACAACAGCCGTCTTCACCATTATCATCGGCATTCATTGATTTAAGATATAATTGGAGAAATTGTTACGTAAATTCTTGTACAATGCCGTTTGACAGTTTCATAAACTACACAAACTAATCGGTTCAATTCAACTCAAACTCATGCATGTTCATGGTGTACTAATTTAAAAGAAAGCCTCTTGTGACTTGGAATTTGGAAGCATGAGCATTCAAGCTTATAAGCATAAAGCAGAAGAAGAATGAAGAATACACCAAATTAAGATTATGAAAAACAAAATGATGATAAAAAGATGATAATTTCCTGTCAAGTCAACAAGTTGACAAAAGTATTTTTCAGCATTGATAATTGATAGCGATGATTTTGAACAATGTATCGTTAATCGTTATATTTTACAATTCAGTGGCGGAACATCAGTAGTTCATAGTTCACACACTCGTTATGTAAACTGTAAAATGTAAAGTACACAATAAGTATGACGTTTGTTGTTGAGAATTAAGACCGTCTTCCTCAATAACTATAGTTTTTTTAACAATTGACAATAATTGATACTCAGAGAGCTATGCTTGTGTACCTTTTGAACATTAAATAAGTATTATTATTCATTTAAAAATTACACAAAATCATTAAGCATGACTACTTTTTAATTTTTACGTAACGAAAATTCCTTGCTCTAATTGAAAAAATTAAGAGTATTTGTGGGACAAAAGTAAAACTGCAGTAATTGAAACTTACAAAAAAATACTTGGAACAGAAACTAGTATTTTCAAACAAAAAACTCCAAGTGCACAATAAATATGTATTGAGGGCTAAAAATGTCACAAATAGATACAAGATACATAAATGATACATGCACATCAATTGTTTCTTGAATGTAAAATGTAAATCAGATCAAAGTCATAAATAAATACCTCATATCTAACACAGATTTACTCTTGTCTTGTCCCCACAAATAATACACCACTACCTAATCTACCTTTGCAAAAAGTAAAGCATCAAATACCAATGAATGTTTCACCTCTCACAAATTAGGAGTAATGAATGGTTTGTGTTCCTAAATTACAGTATGCATTTTGCATGTAAATGTCATGTGTATAATACTAAGCATCTATAATGTACAATCTACAAGTTCAAAGACATGTGTGTTGTGTACTTTGTTTGTTGATATCTAAATCTGGTCCAGCTTTTGTCTTATTGTTAGTTTTCCATTTTCCTTGTATGACAGTGGACAGTCAACAGTCCACTGATGTCGTCCATGTATTTAATAATGTTGTTTGTATTTTGTATACAAACGTCAACCCATACAAGAGAAGAAGACCAAGAAAAAACGTCTCACTATTCTAATTTCTAATATAGAAATGTATACCAAGTCCAAGCAACAACCACTAATGAATCCAGCATCCAAAACGTCAATTCCCAAAATCACAATAACAAGGACCACATGATCATCGGGTATCATACAAATGCTAATACAAAATATATCATCAAGCCCTACCATACGTGCAAATTGCAAATAGTAAAGAGGAAATAGCACATAGACGCACACACACACACATTAATGTTACACGAGAGAGTTTCTGTAAATAGTAAATACTATGCACTCTATGTGTGATGTGTGATGTGTGTAAAGAGTAGAGTGTATTGAATATTGAAGATTGAAGGACATGTGGATTTTGGATTGTGGATAGTGCGAGTGCTATCGTGAGCTAGACAATCCTAGTAAAAGTATCTCACGTTCGTTTTTTTTTCTTCCTTAATTCCTTCATTGTATTTCACTCAATTCAATCTCTTCACTCTTCACTCATTACAATGGTGCACACTAGATACTACATACTACATACACACATTAGAATTAGAATTAGGATTTCTTGTGTCTGCTTGTATTTTCGTATGTAGTGTGTAGTGTGTGGACTGCTCCACTTTTGATCCAGGCATCATGTACATGAATCTTGAATCTTGACTGTAAGACTGTGCCGAACAATGACGCACTGACTACACGCATACACGCATGTAAGATGTAAGATTGAAGATGTTTTTAGACGTACGCAGCGTAACCTATCACTATATGAGATATATCTTATATCGTAAAATGAAGG
Organism: Sminthurinus signatus; assembly: GCA_019776565.1. Taxonomy (NCBI): domain Eukaryota; kingdom Metazoa; phylum Arthropoda; class Collembola; order Symphypleona; family Katiannidae; genus Sminthurinus; species Sminthurinus signatus. The sequence continues at coordinate 36,986 of JABASP010000801.1, forward strand.
CAAAGAAAAATTAAAAATACACGTATCTATAAAAGTATTTATACTCACAAATGTAGGATAAAGGATAACAAACTATACATGTGTAGACTGGTGTAAAGATAAAAATCCCAATTCTCAATACAGATTCAACAAGTATTTCGTATTTCGTACTGTGTAAATGTTATGTTTTTTTTGTTATATCAGTTAGGATTTAGGATTAAGTGTAGCATTTCATTTTTGACATTTATGAGCATGTGTGTTGCATCTTCAACATTTATAATATATTATATGAGTTTTTGTCTGTACAGACTACACACGTTGCTCTTAATTACAGATATTCCTCAACTAATGGAACAATGTTTTTTTTCATTTGAATCTCCTTTTATTTCGGTATTCTGAATACTGTGCATTCACCATAATATTTAATATCCCTTCCAAATTTTACAAAGTGTAATGTTTTATGTACTGTGCACTAGTAAGTTGTAACTACAGTAAGATTTTTGGTAAACCTTTGAATTTTTTCATGAAAAAGTACAAAAAATGTGAAATGTTTGTCTCCTTCAACAAATACAAATTCAGAATGAAGGTCAAATTCAATTACAATTAATTAATAATGGAAGAACTGATTCAAAATTCAAAATTCAACCCTAATCATAAGTCGTGGAACAAAATTGTAATTCAGGCTGATTTTGAAGGAATTCAACGTCCATGTACTCTGCATTTGCTTGTCCACTTTTTATTCTTCTAGGTGAAAATTGACAAAATAACATGTTGAGCGTCATGATGAATATTACAGGAAATTACAAGTGATGATCCCTATTAGCCCACATATTTTCACTAATCCACACTCTACATTCTACATGGTATAAGTTGGAAATGGATAAAAGAGAAACGAGTAGAGTATATGAAGCATACAAAAAGTAAATAAGATAATCTTCTCCTGACCCTTGCTGCGATTAGAGTGTCCAAAAACTAATCGGTCATTTTACTGTAGTCAGAAAAATTTCTTCTATCAGTGATGTACTCTTTTGCCAATATTTTGTGTATACTTCCTGTACAAAAAGTGCCCAGGGGACCTATACATTATAAATAATAAATAATATATACACACGCTACACCTTCTTTATCATTTTGAAATGTGTATTAGTCATTTTTGATGGTGTGTTAGTATTTATTATCTCCACAAACATAAATACTGCATTATATACACATTACACATTATACAAAATGGAGAATGCAAAATGTAGACAACATTTCTGATTTATCTACAATTGACTATTTGAAATTCAAACAATGAAAACATGCAAAATATTACACTATTCTAAACTTTCATTAGTTTATTTCGCAGATAAAACATTGTAAATCATTGACGTTTTCCGTCTTTCGTATCTCAAATCTCAAGCAAATCTTCAAACGACAATCAGAGAACTATAAAACTCTGAGTTTTTAATAAAAATAACTGATTTCCCATATTTTGTCAGATATCAGGTATTATGGATTCTTAAAATTCGTCATCAACAAATAGAGTGCATATGCTTTAAGCCATGATTTCATTTTGTCATTTTGTCATTTTGAATAGGAATGTCTAAATTGACCGGACGTAAAAGATATTTTGTTGCATATAGTTCATCAAAATAATATGCAGTACATTCGTTGTATCTCCTATTACGGTTGTTGCCGTATGCTGTTGGCCGTTGTTTTAGTACTTAGTACACGGATGCTCAAAAGAATGTACGGGAGTGCTCCTGATTTGCATGCATTACAATAAATATGACAATCGAGAGTGACAGAAAAGGAAATTCCTATTGTGAAAACGGATTCAGGATCAACATAAACTTTACTTTGCTTTGACCACATGGGATAGATTTTTATGTACTCAAAATAATACACACACAACACACAGAATATACAGTATGCAGTGCGTGGAAAATGCAACAGCAGTAACAACAACATCAACAAAGCATCATGAGTCCTGAGTCATGATACATAACAGATGCACTAAAGAATTTGCACACACAAGAGAGAGAGAGAGAGAGAGAGAGAGAGAGAGAGAGAGAGATGAAGCCACAACAATATAAACGTTTTCCCTCCCCTTGCTGATTTGTAAAGTGAATTAGTATGCACAAATAGCCACTATTAAAACTATTACAGCTTACAGCCACTTGGGGTTTTACTAGTCAAATGTACCATGTAAATTGTGCATTGTGCATGTAAATATATGCACTGATGACGAATGACGAACCTCCAAAGTGAAAGCTTTTTTCTCTGAAAACCCTAATAAAAGGAAACCTAAAACTAACCTATAAATTACAACTAATGTCCTCTTTGTTTACCTACATACATGTACGAAATACAAAATATTTTTTTGAATACATAATAATAATAAGAACATGTATTTAATTTTAAAAAAAGTATACAAAGTAATTTCTAATCTCAGTATGTATGATGTAGACAATGGGATCAAAAAATTAAAATGAGACTAATACTTGACAGGATTTCTTATTGAGATGTAATAAAATAGCCGGAATAAATCCTCGTCAATATTTTTATCCTACAAAATTAGTACTCATAATAACTAATACTAACACTATAAAACTTGCTACATACATAATAATTTAATTTCCGAAAATGGTGTAACATACTATATAACTATTTAAATGAGCTCCTATTTCCTATGTAATTTACAGTATTATTCTACACATTAGCGGTAAATGATCATCATTTAAAGTTGTTTTGTTACATTTTGTCGATATAAGATACAAGACACGTGAATGATTTCCATTTCCCATTGTTCTCCATTCTCCATTGATTGGGGTATATCATATATCTATCTATCTATGTCTAATGTCTATACATGTAACTTCTGTTCTAAATACTTTAATAATCTACACTCATCCTAGAATACCAGAAAAAATCTATAGTCACCGAATGTTGAGAAAACGAAAAAGTGCCAAAAGTTGATACAGTCATATGATGACGAATCCTGTACAGTACAGGCTGTACTAGACTAGATACTAGATACTATAGGTGTATTCCATATTGAGCATGTTTTATTATTATATTATACTTTATGCTGCTGGTATAATTAATATTATTAGATGTTTCACTTGAAAACAGAGGAGAGGATTGTTTACGAAAGATTGTACACAATAAAAGGAGATGGTTATTATTATCATTATCATCATTACTATTATTATTGTTCTATTTGGTAGGCTCCTCACACCTTTTTAATCGTCCTCACGTGCACATGCATCTATTCTATATAATATATGTAATATGTA